>JANSTQ010170861.1:0-10129 GCA_026167885.1 Bergia puertoricense
GTCTCTACTTGACAATGCAAGGGGTCGTCTATACTTGACAATGCAAGGGGTCGTCTATACTTGACAATGCAAGGGGTAGTCTATACTTGTTGAGAACACGTTTCTGGGCCGGTTATTTAAAAGAAATTAAGTCATCATTACTGAATTCTGTGGATCCTTTTAAAGCAAAACAAAGCAACTTGTTTCTTTTAATATTTTTACAAAATCGATTAATAAAAGGTCTTTGATATTCATTAAATCTTCAACCTCCTTTCTAAATTTAGTTCCGTTTAAAATGTTAACTTTCAATGGAGTTTACAAATACTGCTCTAACAGACATGTTTATTTTGTCTAAACAAAGACATTTTTTTATATATGTGGGTGAACTCTGCCTAGAAAAGCATCTTGGCCGTAACTTTGCAGTTCCACGCCGACCTTGCCGCAAAGAGAGAGTGGGCGAGTCTAGCAGCAAAGTGTCCAAATGGAGGATATGGATGTCACTGGAGAGGGAAGCTGGGAGAGTGTCAGGTAACGTTTTATCTTCAAACAACAACGTACCGTTCAGAAGACTTCAATCCGTTCTATTGTTCACCACTGTTTTCTTTACTGTAAAGCCGTCGATAACAAATCACATGCCGGAGTTTGGTTTTCACCTTCGTCAATCAAGCACAGCAGATCAACCCGACAGCGTTCATTAAATGTAACCAATCGCAATTCACAGATCTTTACATATTCATTTTGTGGTTGAAATAGCGCCGCTCCAACGGCTGAACGTTTGGGCTCTATTGAAACAACATTTGGCTAACAGCAGTCAAAAAGAAACTTCAGAGCAATAAGGCCTGTGCCAAAGTCGAACTTCACATGTGCCGAACTAAATTTAAGTTTGGGTCGACCCAAATTAGTTAAGTTCGACTGTTGCGTCAAACGTCGAACTTAATACATCGATCCGAACCAGTGCAGTGCTCAGAATGCAGAACGGGTTTTCGAAAAAAAAAATCAAAATGGCATCAAATACAAATTTCCAAATCCTTCTCTACTATGAATTGAGTTCGGCACATGTGAAGATCGACTTTTGACCCATGCAGAGTCGACCCTAGGCCGTTATTCCCGACATATCGAGTCGAAAGTTCGACCGAAGTCGATCCTAATATAAGCAGTCGATCTTAATTGAGTCAATCGTCGAACTTCACATGTACTCAACTCGTTGAATTTAGTTCGGCACATGTGAAGTTCGGCGTTTGGCCCGGGCCTAAGAAACCCTTAAGGGTCCCATAGCAAAGAAAACTGTGGTAATGACATACATTGGTATGATATTGACCCAGCCATTTAAAACGCATTTTATACTTAACATGCAGGACCATTGTCTCGTGTGTCCCTTTTTCCCAGGTGAAAGATCGATTAATGGTCAGCGGCAAGTACCCACCGCACAGCTGGCATTACTGGCGTTCTTAATCATACTAACCCGGATGATGTAACGATGCGAGCAAAAATAAACTTTTGTCCTCCAAAGTAAACTTTCTTACAACCACAATTAGTATATCGAATGTATGTCACAAATGTCCACGATGATGCGACCATTTTCTAACAGGGAAAGTGTGTGTGTGTGTGGGTGGGGGTACGGTTCTTCCGGTAAGGGTGCATAGGTTAATTGGATAAAAGTGATGTGGGGGGGAAGGGGTAAGAATGAAGCCATATGATATTTAAAAAAAACCCAATACTACAATATGCTTCGAAAAACAACCTTGGTCAAAGCTACTGAAACGACATATTTTGTTTTTGTTTATAAAGGTTATTTTAATCCAGGAAAAGACTTGCAACCCAAAAATACCCAACAAGCCAACCCCCCCCCCCCTCTGGAATTAGACCGCGTGAACAAGAACCAGCATTCCAAGAACCTCGTCCTAAGATGAACAGCTAACAACCCAATTGAATATAAATGAAATGGTTTTGCCCAATGTTTGAAGTTGGATCTTTGTTAAGAGTAACATTTCGCTCATAAAATTTTGCAAAATCGTTTATCTCTAAGACTACGCATAATTTTGCAGTTAATTCAATCTTTATCATGAATTTTGGTTTTCGTGTACGCGCGTAGGGTGTTTCTCTCTTCAATGTTGATTACTAAATCTTTCATTTCAAACCACACACTCATTATTATACATTTAATGCTTTTAATGATTAATGGTACACTGTACTTTCAAATTGTTTGCCATTTAACTGCGTACAAACACAAGGATATATTGGACTAATTGGTTCACATAATTTACAAAATGTGTCTACAAAGACGCATGTTAAGATAGTAAGTTCAAAGATGGAACCAGCTATCGCCGGAACCCGCAACACTTTTTTTCTGTTAGAACGTTGCACTCGGCTGATCAACGGTAACGGTAATTTGAATTAAGCCCCAAGAAAGACTTCCCGAATCTATTACGTCTTTAAAAATATATAGGATTCGCGGAAATTAATAGCATTACCCGAAGTTCTGCTGATCAACTTCTTCTCAACGCCCTTCGTCATCAGCCAAAAGCTTCAGTACTTAGCATTTTTAATTCTGGCCATGCATGCAGCTTTAAGCTGTTAATCAATAATCCAAAGAAACTTCCGCACCGATCCGTTTGGACAGCTTTGGAAGGATATGATCTAAACTGCCGCCATAATTTCGGCAAAGGCCAAACTTTAACGTTTCACTTGTTATCATTGCTAACAAATCTACAAAAAATCGTATTAACAGCGACTTGGGGTATCCCAGACTTTCACTGTGCTCTTATGAAGGTCACGTATTAAAGCGACCCAGAAACAACTTAGCACAAAAGGAAAACTGGAAAACTGTCTTCAATCTTGGCGACTCAACTCCTTAGACGAACCGCAGAACAGCTCAACTAATGGAGTTCAGTTATGATCAGGATATCAAGAACTGAGCTGTTACCGAACCTAAAATCAACCGAGAAAACGACGTTCGTCAAATTTCAACTATAGTTTTGTACTACACAAAGTTGGATCACTGTAAATCTTTCCGTTATACATTAAACTACCAACTAGCTTTATAACACGATCACGATTATATTGTTACATTACTATATTAATATGATCATCACCTTATTACTAAAACCTAACTCTTTAAAACAGTAAAGGAGAGTTCCGTAAATAACACAGGATTGAAGAACGTGTGAAGTCAGTTGTCACAACTCAATTCCTATTATTACATGTCTGACCTATGATTCCCTTCCAATTATACGACACATTTATTTGTTTTCTGTTTCACGAAAATCACGCTTACTGTTACCAATTCATTTTTTTTTCAATTTTGCTTTAGTTTTCCGTCGGCTTCTTTTTCACGTTCTTTTAAGGGCCTGTTTGTTATTTACAGCTGGGTGTTAATTGGGGTCCATTTTGAAATGACTCGGCAGAAAACCAAGTAAAATATATGGCAAAACTGCACGGAGGGAGGGGGGATGGGGATGGGGAGGGGCGGGGAGAGGGATAAGTCTTACATGTGCTTTGGTTCATTACTAATAACCGCTGCACCTCCTAATGATCATCACCCAAGTCGTTTGAACCAGCAAAACATTAATAAACCCGTGCTCTACATTAGACGATTAACCAAAACACTGCTATCGAACAGAAACTAAACAAAATATGTTATATTACATAATACATGGAATCAGTTCTACAATTTCCCCAACTACAAGATTAATTTTCGTTTAATTTTGTATCTTCAAACTTTTGTAAAGCATCATTAAACGAGTACTGCGGGGATAATCCATGTTTTTGTTGGCGAAACTTGCTCTTTCCTTCCATTCATCTTTAATAGAATTGTGTTCCTTGTTTTCCGATTTCGCTTAATGAAGCTCTTTTAACAGAAAGCAAGATGTTCCGATGGTGTATTCACTTAAGGTTTCTCTCATTTGTAATCGTTAGTTTTTCGTTGTCAAACATTACTTCCAAAGTTTGCAAACCGCTTCAGTGTTTGTTGTAATATTGGCCATATTAGCTTACAGTTTTTTATGCAGGTTGTGCGGCACAGCACAAGTCGTTCTCGGGTCTGGCAATTTACAACGGGTAACCTGCTATATTTTCATCCAGTGAAGGAACCATAATCCTCAGGGAAAAGTTGAACTTTTGGAATGTTATATCTCTAAGCAACAGTGGTCCATGTAAGGTTTAATAGCTACCCTTATTTCTGTATATTGCTGCCGATAAAGGCTGAGCTCTAACTCTGAAGCTAGCATTTTGTTTCTTGCTCGGTATCTTGAAACATTTATGATTAACAGGAATTGCAATGTTAGGTAATGAAAACCCACCGACTGCCTATTTTCTTAAAATACCTTTCACTTTCAAAAACGATGACCCAAACAAGAATGCTCTTTCTAGCCGTGAATATGTTTTTGCTCTTTGGTGCAAATCCTTTTCAAGCAAGGCCAGCAGCTGATGAGGAACCTGGCAGTCGATGTTTGCTGGAAGTTATGTCGTTCTTACATCACTTGCAGTTGTTCGTACTTTTTTGTATTTTTTTTTTGTTAAGCAACTTAAAATTGAACGGGATGGAAGAGGGGCTCTCAGAATGCTCAACATTTTGGTATTTTTTGACACTTTATCTCCCTCTGAATGATTCTGTGATGTTATTGGAGCTGATCGTACTCCAGAAGGGCTCAAGTGGTGAAGTCCACATTTAGGTCTTGAGAACGTGAGTAGATGACTCTGAGTGGTGAAGTCCACTTCTATTACGTCTTGAGGACGCGAGTAGATGGACTCTGGTGGTGAAGTCAACTTCTATTACGTCTTGAGGACGCGAGTAGATGGACTCTGGTGGTGAAGTCAACTGCATTTAAGTCTTGAGGACGCAAGTAGATGGACTCTGATTTATTTATTTACCAGGTACAGCCTACCCATCACATTTGAGGATTATTGGCTGGGATGATGGTGATGCTACTCATCATCACTCTGATGGCGAAGTCGACTACATTTACGTCTTGAGTACACGAGTAGACGGACTCTGATGGTGAAGCTTTAGTAGAATCCGATGTTAAACATCAGACAATTGGCCAGACGTCGCATAGTCAGGTGGTCCAAATGAAACAGCTTTTAGGTTTCCTTTAAATCCTGGCATTTTAGCTAATTTCAAACAGCCAGGGGTTCTTTTTTGAACACCACAAGAAAGTTACAACACTAACTTCTTACGCGATTGGTTATTTATATATGTGTATATGTATGTATGCATGTATGAATGTGTGTATGCATGCATGTTATATCTTTGACATTTGTACTGCAAATTAAGTCAAATAAAATACGATTTTCGAAATGAGGGTTTTTTGGTTTTTTTGTTGGTCCAGGAAGTGATCTTTGTAATCTAAGATGGATAGTAAACATCTCGTCACCCAGATGTTTCCCAAAACATTTGTTTTTTCCATCAACATCGATTTTAAAAAAAATAGTTGACAAACTATGAAAACTAAACTTATCAAGTCACTGAAAGCCTGCTCTTTAGTACGTACATTTTAGAATTTTAAAAAATGTCTTTTTTTTGGTTTTTATGCATTTTGGTTTTGACGAACGAACCGAAAAATGGCTGTTTGAAAGATTAAAATGCCAGAAAAGCTGCTTTTCTTAATCGTCTGATCCAGCTGATGCTTCTTCTCGTAATCTGAAAAAAGAACATGGAAGAAATCAATGGTGTACCAAATGGTAGAAAACAGCTAAATTTAACTCCAAAACCTAAGCGTGTCAGGTACGTATAGACATAAAAGGATAGTAATGACATAATTCTTGATAATTTTCTATCCTGGATGTAAATAAACCTTCTGCTACATCAAATATATCTGTTGCGCCACCCTCAGATGTGTTAGTGTTTCTTAACCTTCTCCCCGTACCACTCTTTACCTGGTACCCTTCCACCTTCCCCCATGGATAAACAATGAGTGTTTCTTAACCTTCTCCCCGTACCTCTCTTTACCTGGTACCCTTCCACCTTCCCCCATGGATAAACAATGAGTGTTTCTTAACCTGCTCCCCGTACCTCTCTTTACCTGGTACCCTTCCACCTTCCCCCATGGATAAACGATGAGTGCAAAAGATTGAAAGAAGCGTACTGCCATTCATTAACTGCTCTTTTGGTTCTCGTTTATTTTATTGACGGTTGCGCCGATAACTGAGGATTTCCAGCCGGGTGGTAGTTACGAAAAGAAAAGAAATACAGTAATATAGCACTACCTAAAATAATCAAAACTGGATATTATAAAGATACAAAAAAGCTTAGTGATAATGGTAAAGAAGGGGGAAGCGACTGCGGAATTTTCAACAGAACTACATCCTGAAAGTATGTCAGTATGGACATTGTTCCACAAAAGTACTGTTCAAGTGAACAAGAAAAGAAGGTAGGAAGAAGGCCAGAATACTTTACATTTCTTACACTTGTCTCATACGAGAGTTTGTTTCAGGCCCTAAGGCCCGGGCCAAACGTCGAACTTCACATGTGCCGAACTAAATTTCAGTTTGGGTCGACCCAAATTAGTTCGACTGTTACGTCAAACTCTGAACTTTAATACATCGATCCGAACCAGTGCAGTGCTCAGAATGCAGAACGGGTTTTCGAAAAAAAAAATCAAAATGGCGTCAAATACAGATTTTCAAATTCTTCTCTACCATGAATTGAGTTCGGCACATGTGAAGATCGACGTTTGACCCAAAGTCGACCCTAAGCCGTTATTCCCGACATATCGAGTCGAAAGTTCGACTGAAGTTGACCCTGATATGAGCAGTCGATCTTAATTGAGTCAAACGTCGAACTTCACATGTACTTAATTCGTTTTAGTTCGGCACATGTGAAGTTCGACGTTTGGCCCGGGCCTAACTCTCACCGACATGTTTTTGTTTTTACTGTTAAAAACTAATCGTCTTTAACCACTAGCTATACCGTACACATGTCTACAATTTTAAGTTGTCACAAGATGGACAGGTTTACACTTACTGGTCAAAGCTCAAGGAAACGTCCTCATTCACAATGGAACAGAAGTCGATCAATGATGTGGTGAGGCTGAAAACAAAATATATTGTTACGATTCAAGTCAAGCTTTGGTCATTCAGAAAACTGGGGATCAACTCTAAATTCGTATTTGTATTTCTCTTTATTCATCTCCTTTCTTTAAATAATTATTACTTACAGAATGATACATTTTTGATAACAAAGGAAGAAAAGAGATAGGGCACAACATAGAAATCTAATTGTGTGCCCTTTAACATATCTTAAAAACTGAATATACAATGTATGGCAGGAGAGGAAGAAAAAAATAAGCAAAACAAAATATATCTTAATTAGAGATAATGAGCATTAAGTGATCAATATGGGGAAATAACTAGTACTGCGAAAGATAAAATAATTGGAGGTTCATTTTAAAGAGCTTTTTGGTGGGTTTTGTACGCATTGATAAAGGAATATTGTTCCAAAAATATGTACCAATAACAGTTGGGCAACTCTAAATTCTTTGCTGTTGCTGTAACCGAGTAACTATATATATGGCTTTAATGTTTTGTCTTTTTAATAGCTGGGTTTTACTGGTAACCGGCAGAACAGACGGAAGCAAATAAAGAAAGCAAAGGAAGTTATGTTCTCGTAAAAATTAAAACAACGGAAGTAAAAACAACAGCCGCTTTATGAGCTTTACAACGACTGTCTGATATCCTCAGCTCCCGTTTCTCCTTTCACTGGGACGTACATGTAAGCGATTGAGACTCACTGGAGACAGAGGCAAAGACGGAAACCACCCATTACTTTCGTTTTGTTTTTTGACTTTCATTTGAATGGCGTCTCG
The DNA here is from genome assembly GCA_026167885.1 of Bergia puertoricense. Taxonomy (NCBI): domain Eukaryota; kingdom Metazoa; phylum Cnidaria; class Anthozoa; order Zoantharia; family Parazoanthidae; genus Bergia; species Bergia puertoricense. The sequence continues at coordinate 7,782 of JANSTQ010170861.1, forward strand.
TTCCCCTTCTTCTTCCGCCGCTAAAAGAACTAATCCAACCGCTGACCAACCTAACCGTGTAGTTGTTTGGAAGATTTACACCGGACTTGTAAAAATCTTCCTATAACTGTTAATATTTACTGATTACCAACTCACTAACTGTTTACCAGTCTCCGTGTGTGTTTGTTTGTTTCTGTACGTGATGAATGCAGTCTATCTGTATGCTTGTACCTACAAATCTGCTGCTACCAAAACCAACAGTTGTGTAACAACTTACTTTTCCAGATGCTGAGAATTTTCTTTTGCAGTGCGAGTTGAATCCTTAGTCACGTGAGACAAGGCTGTTATTCTGTGGTGGTGAAAGAACAAAGAGGAAACTGAGATTTACAGCCACATTTTAAATGTCTTTAGTCCCACGCTTGAAATCTGGTTGTAGAGCGCTCATGCACAATACAACTAACAGATTAAAGTTGAGACACTTCTGCAAGAATGTTTTTCAAGTTAAGCATATTTGTTATTTAAAATCCCAAAACCATAGTTCAATATGATTGCGTAAGACGATAGGGCCATAATGAAATATCTGTACTCAACAATCGGCTTTCCGTCTAGAATAGAACAATTTTTTTTTTGCAAGGATTAATCGAACTGTCTGGACAAAATATTTGTTTCAAAAGTGTATATAACTATCCAATATTTTGTTATAGAAATGAGAACTTCAAAAGCTGGCTGTAATGGTAATAAAAAGTTGTTTAATTTGCAAGGTTATTGAAGAACACTTTTTCAAGTTCCAGGTCCTATTCTGGCAACCAGTTATACGTACCCATGTTCCAGCTTCTTTAGGAACGCTGAATTGGGTTTGTCGTCATGGAAACCATTGACCACTGCCAGGGAAGGAACGTCCTTAACAACAGAACTGGACACGGGGAATGTTGAGGAAACTTGGATGACTTGTAGGATCTTCTCCATGACAGCATTACATCTCTGTTGACACTGAACTTGTAACTAAACATGAACAACGAAGAAGAAACAAAACGGTTGAATACATAAAGTTTGACCACATAGAAACTGGCGAAAGCTTCTGTCGTCTCAATCTCTAGCGAGTCTGCTATCACCCTTATCATTTTTCTGTTTTCTTATTTTGCCATGTGAGTGTGTAAAACTGTGGCACAACTAAACAAACAAACAAAAGAAAGAAAGAAAGAAAGAAAGAAATAGTAAGATTTGGGAAGATAACAGCCCATTTTCAAATTACACTTTAATGCCCAAGAACAGAAAATTGAAGCTTCGTTCTTAGTTTTCATAAATCTGCTGTATTTTTTCGCTTCACGCCTTGACTTCAAATTGTAGTTGAAAACTGGTTTAGATAAATCTAAGTTATTTACAGAAATGAAATAGAGAATAAAAAAATCTCCATTTTGTTTGATGCCACATTTCTTGAAAGTAACTTGTTGTGGTAGTGATTATTTTCTCATATACGACTGGCTCATGGACTACTAAGACGGGCTGTGATTGGTTCATTCAGGCGTCGAATACAAGCTGGTAATTGGACAGTTAATAATAATAATAATAATAATAATAATAATAATAACAACAATAATGCAAGCGAATGCGGAGGTGAGAGCAAACAGAATCGATGCGAGAGTAGTAGACAAAGAGAGAAAGCGAGTCGCGGTGATTGAGATGAGCTGCCCGTGGATGGATAACAGATCGACTAAAGACGCAGAGAAGACAACCAAGTAAAGTCCTTTGAGATGGGAGCTTAAATAGCAATATCCCGGATACGATGTGAAGTAGTTCAACATAGTTATTGATGTGCTTCGAAGATGGTCGGTGGAACTTGAAAAGACATTGAAAGAACTTGTCGGACAGCCATCCAGATCGGTGCTGAGGCGGATGCAAAAAGTGATCCTGTCGCACAGTTTGAACATTGCTCGTGCTTTTAAAATTCCGATGTGACTTTAGGATTTTATAAGGACTTTTAAAGGGTGATAGCCGTTGTAGCGCTGGTTTTAGCAGTTACTCAGTATTAGGGACACTTGATTTAGAAGCACATTCTTTTTTCTATCGATGAATTTTTAATCAGTGGTATACCGAGTTACGTCCGGTTTTAGACAGGCATCATAGGCTACGTTCGCGCCCTATGTACGTGTTATAGGGACATAGCACCCAAACGTTTTTATACTGCTATAATAATAATAACCTTAGGGTCAGGGTAATAATAAACTTAGGGTCAGGGTAATAATAACCTTAGGGTCAGGGTAATAATAACCTTAGGGTCAGGGTAATAATAACCTTAGGGTTAGGGTAATAATAACCTTAGGGTTAGGGTAATAATAACCTTAGGGTCAGGGTAATAATAACCTTAGGGT
>JANSTQ010170872.1:0-20088 GCA_026167885.1 Bergia puertoricense
GGGGGGGCAGGTTGAAGAACTGAATAAGGCAAAATACAGTTTGCCACGTCCGACTTTTTGTTCATAGGTTCTTTTTAAACATGTAGAAGTATTCCTGAAAATATGAACCAATAATATAAACTCGCATAAATTGAAAAAAATATATTTGTAAATTACAAAGTACTAAATTCAAATAAGTGAGTCTCTCATGGTGTAATAGCATCCTTGCCGTAGGGTGCGGTATGACATGATAAACTGATTATGATATAAAATCAATGGGACAATAAAGAACAGAACAGGACATAATTGGACAATGTAGATCAGAACAGAACAGAGAAAAAAAGGAAAGAAAAGCATAGGGCAAAAAAATCATGTTTCGTTGCTATCTGTCTAATCTTTCGAAGCCGCCGGCTAATAACAGACAAACTAAATTGAACGACAGATATATTAACTAATTAAGGTGTGTTTGTGTTTCTTTGTGCGCGCGCAGACTAATGATACTTTTATGTCTGCCATCCTCGGAGACTAGACCCAATGGCGATCAGTCTTCAGGGCGACGGAACGCCGAGCGAAGTGGAGCTAAGGGCGGTGAGGCTGATGGCCGATCGGTGACGCGGGGGAGAAAAATATTGGCCATGATCTCAGTTGTTGTTGAAAGTTACTATTTTTAAAAGTAAGCCGGCTGTAGATGGAATGCGCTCGCCAACTCACTCGTGAATGTCACCGGAATTGGGAACCCACCCATCCGACCGGATTATCCTGCGCGTCTTGAAAACTGATCCGAAGGTTAAGTCCTCTTTCCATTTATGTCATGCGTACTTCCAAAAACAAGTCGGGTTTCTCATGCTGCTTAGCCAATACCCGTTGCATATCGAAAGGGAATTGAGTGGTTCCTGTTTTTCACTTTTTGGCCATCGGAGCTCAAACGCGAATGGAACTAATTTTCTTTCGATCTCCTTTCTCTTCCTTGCAAAAACTTGTTTAAAAGATAAAGTGAGGCCAAGGGCCGACCATTAATTTTTTTAAATTATTTTTTAAATTTTCGTACTTTTTCTCTTAAATTATTCGGGAGGTGTCGAACGTTTATGCATATACCAACCTGAAATATTTTCATCGTTATTCAAAGGTGATTCCTTTGCACTTTATGGGCAATAAAACATAAAATAACATCAGTGTACTAAATATTCTTATTTTGTATGTCATCACGGGATAGAGGTACTCTAACAATAACTGACAACAATTATGTACTCAGTCATTCAAACATGGACTCTCAAAAAACAAAAAAAAAAATAAACTCCCTCCCGAAAAAAATATTTTGGAAAAATGGACGCTATACAACTATATTTTTATTTGGCCTTTTAAAATTAAATATTTGCTTTTTTTTATTATTTTTTCTTAATTTATGTTTTGCCGTTGGGAAGCGAACCGGTTGCGTTTCGACAAGGAAGAGACTCTCCTTGGCAGTCCAATATTAAACCACCGGCTTAGTGACGTTGCTTTTAACGGGAAGTAAACTATAATTATTCAGTTCCTGCATTGTGCGCGGTTTGCTAACAAATCCGGCGAGTTGCTAAGAATCTTTCACCTATGTCATCTAAATGTGTTGAGATATCGTAGGAAGACTTTCCAGGTTTCCACGTGATAATGACAGGGTAACATTGAAATTCGTTTGAACAGTCATTTATTAAAGACAACGCAAGTATGTGGTGACCATCTAAAGTCTGACAACCAAATATATAAATAAGGTCTTTGTATTCAGTTTTCCGTTGTTCCTGGTTTCTTTGTGTTATTTCTCAATCAAAAATCAACTTTTGCTGTATTTGCCGGAAAGTTATTTGTTTGTTCAATAAATACTTAGTGGTGAAAAACACAATAATAAGAGGAGTGGTTTCACCAAAAACTAACAAAACTTGTCTGACTTGAGGTAAATTACGAGCAGACATGCTAAACTGCTATTTTTTAAATCTGCAATTTTCTGATAATAATGTGATCAAACGTAGTCTTTCTATAATTATTCATGTCGACATAAAGTTATTTTTGGCGGCCAGCGTATTTTGTTTTTGTCATTTTGCTTTTGTCAGTCAAATCTTCATAGACACATTGGTTCGACTATCTCGTGGGGATTTTAAATATTCCTGTTTACTGACTTCTTGGCAGCAGTAATAATAATTGTCTCCAGTACGACTCGCGATCTCAAGTTTCAGTCTTTTTAACTCCTTTTTAGGAAAGTAAATTCATGTCCGCAAAAATTGCAAAGAAAAGACGATTTCTGAAATGCCCGGTCTGAAATGGTTGGTTTATGTTGAATAGAATTAAAATAAATTTTATGTTAAATTTGGTGTGCAACGATGCGACGAAACATCTTGAATATTCACAAGCTGCAAGTTCAATTTTAAAAAAAGATGATCATACTGAACTGGATTATGTGGAATATTTTTATAGCTTATTCTATCAATCTCGATAGACTCTTCACAGCTGCCTTACTGAGGAAGTCACCAAAAATAAATATACTTTGACCGTGTTTAGTTATTGCCCAAAAGAATAGCCTTAGGTTAGACTTCTGTTCAAAATATAATAACCGGAGACATCTTTCCATTTGGCCACAAAGTCAATTATTATTACTAACATTGAAAATAAAAACAGTGAACATTTTATAATTACAATCGTAACTAAAAAGTTTGACAAACACACTATAGCTGTAATGAAATAATATATCGAAAGCGTTGTGGCTGTTTTCCAGAAAAAGCTTGAACTTTCGTTGTTTGATTTGACTAGGGAAATTATATACTTCATTTTCCGAATTTTTTTTGGAGATGATTGATCGGCTGAAAATATAGCACCGCCCACAAAATCTCTCGGCCGACCACTCAGAAGATACGTGCATCTTTGTGACGTCACCGGAAGTAAATGATGTGTTTTGGTGAATGACCCAACTGTTTGGGTTTTAAGGGAGTCAGACACGGATTCGGCAGCAACCGTAGCTGTTACATCAAAATTTTGACTTGAAAATGTCAAAGAGAAGAAACAGTTTGGGCAGCCAGCCGGGCTCGGAAGACAGCGAAGAGGAAGAGTTTGATTTTCCTTCGAACTCTAAGCGACCGAGAACAAAATGCGTGAAATTTGGGGGAGTCACTGTCTTTCACTTTCCTCGGCGTCAAGGCTTCGTGTCGGTCCCTTCGTCTGGTGGTTCGACGCTCGGAATGGCTAAAACTCACTGCTTTGTCGAATGCGAAGACATTTTAGATTCTGACTGTGAAGACGCTTGCGTTGGGAGAAAGATAAAACAAGTTGTACCTATACCGCTAAAAGCGAGGCGGAAACTGCTCAGAATATCGGGAGTTAAGCGGATACTGAAGCAAGAAGAAGATGATTGTATGCGGCTGCGACTGTCGAGAATTATCTGCGGTTGCAATTGTGGCGATATTTGTTACCCAGAGACTTGCCAGTGCTCTCTCAATGGCATCGGGTGTCAGGTGGATTATGGTCGTTTTCCGTGTTCGTGCTTACCCAATGGGTGTCAGAACTTTAATGGTAGAAAGCAGTACGACCCTTCTACTATAGAAAAACATTATTCAGAAACTTTCACTAAGCTGAATGGTCTGGCTGTTGCGCTTGTGTGAACTATTTGCATATCTCTTTAGCTTCATTTGAAGTTCAGTGATTTTGAACCACTGGCTTTTCAGAGAAAACAATGGTTATTATTTACACTGTAATTACAGCTAAATATAGCGGTGAACTTGCCGTAGTAACACGCAGAGGCTTGTTATATTGATGTATATTTAACATTTACCAAGTATTTGTCAGTATTATTTTAATATATTTTATAAAAATTCCATCCCTGATTTTACAACAAATTAAAAATTACATCGACGTTGTTTATTTTTGGTTTATGGATTTTGAATTTTATATTTGTGCAACAGACAATTTTGTATTTGTAAGGTTTATTTGTTTTCACTTTTGCCAGCTACTGATCTGCTTCTGATGCGCCCTAAAAACCCTTGGGCGGGCCGCTATCAACTCAGTATTGCCACGTGTGTGCTGATAGGCTTTGAAAAACACCAACAGGCAAAATAGCATCTTTTGTTTTACGTCTCATTTCGAAAATTAACTTGTTTTTGTTTCTTGGTTTTGAATCTTTATCTGGAATACTCCCATCTCGGTGTGGGTTCCGTGCTGTCTCTCGTTCTCAGGTACTTCACAACTGAACTCAGTATCACGGACATTCCCCGCACTTCTGGCACGTGTAGTCACCTGTAGTCACGTAACCAGCAAAGTGACTAATAGCCGCCTTTTATATTTGTTTGTTGGACGAAACAAGGCAAAAGAAATGAAAACAATAAACTGTTATCTTTTTGTTTAAGACTTTGTACACGAAATTAATTACAATTAGTTACAAGTAATTTTTAGAACGCTGGTGCCGGTCCGTGACCAGGTCAACGTAAACGAAAACAGAAAAGAGGGACAAATATCTTTATACAATTGTTTATACGTAGGAGAAGTCGCCTTCAGCTTCATGTTGAAAACACTAATTGTTAGGGTACACTTTTTTTTATGAGAACTTTTCTTTTGATTTTAAGAACAGCGTAAGAATATTACTGGGACTGAGGCCTTAGTTCCTTATACCGGATAGCTTTTGCGTCGTCAAAAAAATAAGTGCAGATAAGCTTTCTGTTTACCGTTGGAACGATTTTTCCGGCACATTTTTTGCACAAACAAAAAAGTGTGAAACGCAACGCTTTCGAAAGTGACTTATCACACATTGGAAAGAATTACACTGTAACGCAACGACTTGTGCATCAGCAGGTAAAGTGCAGGGCGTCAGTGTAGTATAAACGAAACTTGAGACCATTTGTCTGATCCGGCCGGCCATGAAAAAAAAAAACCCTGATTCTGGCAGCTGGGCGCGTGCATTGTTTCCCGCCATAACTTGCGCGCTCTCGATAAAATATGTCCAATACAGCTGGTGGGACTACAATTTTCAAACATGACAGATTGAGAAAATAATGTAAAAAGTTCTATAATTTCTAAAGGATGATAAACGATAAAATGTCAAAAGTGTTACAAAAAATAAAAATGTAAGCAGGGGTTATGGATACCAGGAAACCCCTTAGTTTGATTTGCCCACGACTGGGAAACTGGCTTAATCGGAATAGCGGAATTTGAGTGACTCGCTTTAAAAGCAGGGCCAACCAGCTCCGATAGGTGCTGGTCATGTTCGATATCAGACTGGTCCGGTTAGCCAGTAAAGAATATTTATTTGTATGTATTTTGAAAATGGAAACATTCGATATGGTCATGTCGCGAAATGGCAGTACAGTTTCACACCGGAAAACACGGAAGTCATTCATCTCAGTGAAGGTCGCAGAGGAGAGGAAATCAGGCTGATCAAAAACACCCGAAGAATCCTTGCTCAGCCTGTTTCTTCTTGTGTGCCGTGAAACCTTTGTGAGAATTTAGCTTCGAGAGATCTTGAGACGATTATCTGTCATGTTTGATAATCTTTTTGCCTCGCAAGACAATTTCTCATCATGTGCGTGCGTTGTGAGAATCTGGCTGACTGATAAGTTGCATGTAATATGGTTCGCACTACCCCTGGAATTCCTGGAAAACTCCTGGAATTTTGTAATTTTCTTACAGCGGCCCTGGGAAACTCTTAGAAAAAAATATTTTCCCTGTACTCCTGAAATTTTGTGGAAAATAATTAATATCTACTATTAAAAAAACAACCTACAGATTACTGAAACTTCTGATTTGCAATTGTTTTTCATTTAGACTCAATTACAAGAAGTTTTTTTGAGAATTTTTGCGGGATTTTTGTTCAGCTATGACCAGATAACAGTTGCCTTTATGATAAAAAAAAAAAGATTTCTGGGTTTCAGAAGCAGGAACAAACACGGCAAGCTACACTGAACATGTATTTCAGTCCTCGTTGCCTTATGAAGCGAAATTCTAACGAATATCTCTGCCATACAGCTGAGCTAACTGCCTCGCGAGACCTGTCAGTTCTCAGCACTTCAATTTTCTCGTGTGCGACAGACTTAAATTTGGCGAATTTAGCACGAGCTGGTAGATAAATTGCTAAATTGTATACTCGATTTTAATTGTAATTTTGCTAATGTTCGGTTATTCGCCAAACATTTAAAAAGTACGTTGTCCTGGGAGGTCTTATCCCTCTGCTAGATTTTTAACAACAGTTTTGACACATTAGTGAAGTTGTTATTTTTATCATTACTATTATTATTATTACTATTATTATTATTATTACTATTATTATTATTATTACTATTATTATTATTATTACTATTATTATTATTACTATTATTATTATTACTATCATGCTCGCAAAAATGATAGATATTCGCCAGTATTTGTCAACATATGTCAGGTAGTCACATTTTTTGGTGGTTCATTACTGTATACTTCAGGAAAAGTTCGGTTTCCGGTATACTATAAGGAAATCGCTAAACTAAATAGTCGTTTTAAAAAGGGAAAATCGCTAAATTTAGTACTTACTAAAAATAGCAACCTTAATGCCGCTTTACCGAGCTGTTAGTTACATCTAGGTGTAGCCAGCTTAACTCACATGACGGAAACAGATAGTTTACAACCTGTTGGGAACACTTTTTGAGCGTGTACAGGCGCGCACCATAAAGAAAAATTCTAACCTTTCTTTGAATTGAACGTGTATTTGCTGGACTATTACTTGAAGAAGTTCAACTTGTAACTTGAGTACTGTATCCTGTGAAAGCCGATGTACACAGCTGTTGTGTGTTTTTCAGTATGAACTGCAGAGAGTCTTAGAGAAGTTAATGAACAGGTTTTGGCAAAAAAAACCCCTTCTTTTCGTAAACATCAGTTAGTTATATTTGGGTTTCACTGAGTCATGGCTCGAATTACCGGAGTTCCACGCAACATTTGTATTGTGTTTTCATCACTCGAGTGGTCCCGAATCCGATCCGGTCTCCCCTGAAATAATTTGTCAGAAACTCGGTGTAGAGCATCGTCATAAAACAAGCTGGTACTAAAGGTCTTCACCACAAAGTAAAGTCAATGCATGACTTTTCTCTTTATTGTAAAACCCACTCCCCCAGTGTGTTTTAAAAAAGCTTTGCTTGTTTACAAACGGATCACTTGGACGGCATGTCAGCTTACCGCCTTATCAAGTAAGTCGTCCTGTTGAAAGTTTACTGAACTATATAAAAGTTATCAGGGTCTGGTGACCGAAAGTTAATCTTTTTAAGACACGCATACATGCACAAGAGCATGAGAAGTTCCGATCAATTTTGATATCGCGAAGCAAATTCAGTTGCAAATGCTGTTTTTTTTCAGGTTTGAGATATTTACACGTTCGGTATTGCGCAGTTTATTATACTTATATAGTTATAACAATCGAGAGAAAGTTCGACGCCGTCTCTCTTTTGTCCCGGCCCCCTATTAGGGGTTTTCAATAATTCTACAAAATCAGTCTGGAATGCTGGTAAAATATGGTTCCTTGGTCGAATTAATCGAAAATCTTTGAAGACTGCTCGCTTACTAAAAATTTTCATAGTTTGGTGTTCATGTGCGTGCTCACAAAAATAATGATATGCTCCCAAAGACCATTCGATATCCCTGGTATATATTTTTCGTGAGAAAAGAACATTATTTTCTGTATTCATGTAGATTTATGACGAGCTAAAAATACACAGAGACGAACTAACTCGGCCTTGTTTTCGACAAAATGAAGCCAGGTGGTAAAATGGTTTCTGAAATGCTAATATTGCAGCCTCTCGAATCATCGATAATTTGATTTTAATATTTAATAATTCATCATGTATTATTTATTTGAGCTATTTTTAGATTAGTTTTGTTGAATTTTTCTTTAAAAACGGAAATAACAAACATAACTAATGAACAGTAACATAATAGTTTATTTTTTGAAAATGTTACAGATGAAGGTATCTGATCACTAAAGATTAAGGAAAAGATACAAAAGTTCGGAATTGAACATTTTCAGGGAATCATTTTTTCGTTTGGGAATTTAGCATGGTTTAAAAGATTGATATTTTATGTTTTTTTTGTTTGATTCAGTCATTGAGCCTTGGGATTTTTTTGGGCTAGATGAACAAAACAAGTAAAATAAAAGGCAGCTTGGCTCTTTATCACATCAATAATCTCGCTGGAAATGATAATGGCGACAAGTCCTTGGGTGTAAAATGAATATTTTTATAAAAATGTATTAACTATTACATTTTTTAAATATCGGATTTTCCTGACTCTTCTCGGGGATAAATCCGTTTATTAAACAGCAACTGAAAGCTAAAAAACAACTACTTAGAAAATCACACAAAATATGTAAGTCGTTTTCTATTTTGATTGATTGCAAATCGCAAATTTCATTCGCACTGGCTCAACATACGATCCATGGTACAAATATTGAACGTATTCCTACATATATATTGATATTCAGATAATCACACAAAAAGCGTAAATCCTCTTTTGTTTTGATTGATTGAAATTTGCAAATTTCATACGCACTGGCTCGACATACGGTTCGTGATAAAAAATATTGAACGTACATTGATATTTGGTAAAGAATAAATTTTGGAAAAATCATGTGTACGTAATTTTCTTGTTTCCGGGAAGACAAAAGAAAATCATTGTCCAAAGAAAGCACTCTTTGTTTTAGTGTCATAATATTTTTAAAAAACCTCGTTCCAGATCCTTCTTACTTCTGATTCCGTGCTTATCATGACTGTAAAAATAATAGATGTCAAAACTAAAACTTCGAATTTCAGATTTTCTTTGTTTCGTGCAGCAATTACAAATGTTTAGAATCAAAAGGATAAATATAATAACTGTGAAATTTGGTTAATCGAGGTGCAGTTATTGAATTTTTGTCACCGAATCTTTTGATAGTAACCGGACTGGGAAGCCACAATAAATTGTTCGCAAATGGGTATAAGAAATAATTTCACTGTTTTGTCGGTTGGTATGTTTGTTTGTTTTTTTCGAAAGGGTTTTGAAAGGTCGAGAACAAACAAAGCTTCAAATGTTACGACCTTCGCATAAATTACTGTCACGTGACCTCGTTTCGATGAGCGAATGCTCTTGTGTTTTCATGAAGTTTTCTGGCAGAACGTCGTTTCCTGTTTCAACAATTATTTCTTAAATTTTATAACAGCGGCATATTTATTTCACAGTAGCTCTTGGTAACGTATTTGGCGGAATGCAAGGTACTATAAGCTTTCAAACTTTTGATCTTTGAGTGATTTCCTGCTTGGACAATACTTGGACGCCATGTTCTGTGGAGACATTTGAATTTTAAGGAACGCGACGCATCTTCATTGAGAAACTGAAACAGAACCGGAATTGATAGAGCAAGAGGAAGATAATCGACTCCCACAGACTTGCTTTTATGTGCTAGAGCTGTGAAATCAGTGTGAGTGTTTCAGGTATTGAATTCAGTTTGAAGTTCTAGTTTATTATAATTCACGCGCATTATAAAATGGGTACTTCGCCGCATGAGTGAATTTAATTCTTCCAGGCCAGGCGATCCTGAATATTAAAAATACACCGTCCCTTTGTTATCCTTGAAGTTATATGCCAGTAGAATGGCAACAAAAACCTTGGTGAATACAGAGACTAGGATAAGAGGAGGGAAGAGAGATCACTATACCAGTTCTAGACCCACAAATACGAGTCCGAAAGGCACCGGTCGATCACCTCCCCGGACTAATAATGTTGACACTAAAACAAAGCGAGCAATCTCGAGCACTGGAAGAGATGAAACTAGCGGTGAACGAATCAAGGTTTATTCCAAGACTGGTGCACTGCAAAAGAAAAGCATTACATCCGACCCAACGTCACGTATAAGAGCTGAAGACAGGCCGAGAGGTCGAAGAAATTCAAAGACTTCAGATTCCAATGGCAATGGGTCCCCAGTTAGTGTAAGTAAATTAAAAAACTTGTTCGACAAAACTATTGCAGATGAACAAGAAAAGGCTAAGAGCTCTTTTCGACCCGGGAGGCCACACTCAGAATTTGTTGGCAAGATTAACAAGAAAGGCCAAGATTCTGACCGATGGTCACTGCCAAGTTATGCCAAGAAGTCAGCCCCCCCTCCTCACAAGGTTTTTGTCTCTGAAGGGATTCTTGCAAAGAGAGCAAAGTTTGCAGGAGATTCATCAGAAGACATTGAAGTGAAAAAAGATTCTCCGAAACTAGCAGATTTAGTACCAGACATTGACCTGGATGGTTTTGATGCAAGTTTCAGGTCTCGTAGCAAGTCAGATTCCTGGATAAAACCATTGTTAACTACATCTGAAAGCCACGCCAACAAATCACGCAGCAGTTCAGCTGGCACTGGGGAAAGGGTGTCACGTGATGACTCATTTTCTAGAAGACCAAGAAATAGAAACAGGTTGATGAAATCCAAAAGTGCAGATGCACTTGATGTCAATGATTCTGTGTTTGAGAGTGAACCTAAAAAAGGTTTTGGTAAAGGCGTTAAAGAAGAGGTACAGCGCCACCTTAAAAAAGGTTTGAAACCTGAAAAAAAGAAATATGAGATCATCAGCAAATCTGAAGATGATTCTCAAGAGGCAAGTTCTGTGAAACCAGAGAAAAAGAAGTATGAAATTATTAGCAAGTCTACAGAAGAAAATATGGGTGCGAGAGAGGCCAAGAGTAATACACAATCTAAAAAGAATGAGAAGCAACCGTGGGAGAGAGAACCTGGGAAAGTTAAACAAGCAACCTGGTTTGATGAAGAGATCCCAGAGTCAGAGAAACAAATGGAATTAGAATCTGTGCATCTTGATGTTAAAGTTGAAAGTAAAAAGGACACTCGCACAAGTGGACGAAATACTATCCAGCCAGCTATCAAGACACAAGAAGTCAACAGTGAAAAGTCAAAGCTATCAACAAAACCTGAAGTTTCAGAAGCCATCAGTTCAAAGTGTAAAGCAGAAAAGAAACCTGAATATATAACTGAAAATAAAACTGAGACAAAATCTGAATGGCATTTACAAGAAAAACCAAAAGTCGAAATTGAAGCCAAACTGGAATCTAAGTCAGACTTTAAGGATATGTTTGATCATAAAAACACCAAACCAGAAACTGTATTTGCATCAGAAGAGAGTCAAGAGAAAGAGGATGATGTACAGAGTTCTGACAATGAGAGTGACGGAAGCATGGTTGAACATAGCTCTATGGATGAAGAAGAGCAATTTGAGAGCTTCAAGGATTTGACAGCATTTTTAGATCGTAAACCATTACCTTCTGTTTTGGTTAAAGGACCAAAGAAAGGAAGGCAAAGAAAAGTTGAATTTGCTGAGGTTTCTCCTTCAGTTCATGTCACATTCAGCCCCTTGGACTATGACAGGGGTAATGAATCAATTGACCCTGTGACGGCATCTGCTGAGTGGGAGTTGGAGAAGAGGGTTGAGAAGATGGATGTGTTTTCTGTTGATCTGGTAAAAGGTGAGAGAGTTAATTTGTTGTAATTATTTCTGTTTACAATTGTAGAGGTTGAGTGTAAGTGTATTATACTATTATTGAAAGAAATTTTTTTTGTTTTCCTGCTCTTCTTGGTTCTCAGTGGAATCTATCTGGGTAAGTGGGGGGGGGGGAGGTTAAAAGGGTTAACGAAAGCTGTCAATCAATAATAGATTATTGTTTTTTCCTTAAATCTGAACATAAAAAACTTTGTATTCCCAACATTTTGGATTCTTGAATCTGCAATTCAGTCAATAGTGAATATTTAGTAAATATTTATTGGTCTAATCTGAATGCACTAGACTTAATTGGTGGATGTCATTGTTTACATTTGCCTGCCTGAGTAGCATACAGCACAAATCCAACTTCAAGATTTAAACAAAATGTCTCCTTACATTGAAAAAGCATGCCACAATTAGTATTTAGCAAAGATTTTGATCCTGATATACTGTATTGAATACGTTGGGAGAATTACATGTATTTCTTTGAAGACTCCAGGCAAAAGTTGCTTCAAGTTAGAGAAAGTTCTGAATATTGGGAAGATTTCAAATGCTTGTTTCTCCAAAATCCTTTGATATGTCCAGAGTATGTGCTAATTGTGTCATGTTCTTTCAAATTATGAATACATTATCTTTGAAGCTTAAAGATGAATTCGTGTTAACGAGTCAAAATATCAACAGTGACATCACCTATAGGATCCTCAGATTTACAATTTAAAATGATCTTTGTAATCCAGACTAACTTTTTTAAAAAATCCACTGATCTACAGATCCATTTGCCTGCCCCCAACCCAGCTGCTTTTCATCTGGTTCTTAGGAAAAGAAACAACTGACTATATTTCAAATGTGTTCCTCAAAAGAAAAAGAATTGATAGAAGCCTCTGGTATTTTTATTGCAGGATTTACTGGCCCAACAAGAATTTCAGTAGCTCATAATAAGCAGGTGTTTTTAACAAAAAATTGCCTTAAAAGTCAAAATTAAAATTTTAAATGAATGCTGGGCTTACGAAAAAGTATATAGCATAATAACAGATGCTTGTGTACAGATACATTTTGGGAACTTACAAAATTAAATTAAGATTTGTTTAATATAAAGTAATTATTAGCCAATTCACGATACTGGGGGGACAATTTTTCCATGCTTGATTTTTTCCCATACTGTGACCTGTGCAGGATATATTTTTGGGCCTTTTGGCCCTGCGTGATATTTTTTTGGTGCAGTTTTGCATTTTACTCTTATGTTTGTTCATGCTAAAGGCATTCACATTTGACATACAAAATATGACCACTACTTGTTTTGAAGAGTAGAAGTGTTGTTCTTTTTAATTTTTGAAACAGTTGTTGAAACTCGTACTATGTATAACGTAATTACTCATTTTGCTCAAATTGGAAATTTTATAAAGTTGAAGAACTTATATTGGAAGACGTTGCAAGACAAAAGGAAATCAAAATTAAACAAGAAGATACATATATTAAAGACTAAGAAGATTAAATAGTTCCTATTTTATCCAGATAACAAAGGTCTTGGGTTGAGCATTATCGGCCTGGGCGTTGGTACAGATACTGGTGTGGAAAAGTTGGGCATCTTTGTGAAATCTCTTACTGAGAATGGAGCAGCTGAGAAAGATGGAAGGTCTGTTATTCTGGTACAATATTGTTTTAATTCTTTAGTTGTGTGCAAT
Source organism: Bergia puertoricense (assembly GCA_026167885.1). Classification (NCBI taxonomy): domain Eukaryota; kingdom Metazoa; phylum Cnidaria; class Anthozoa; order Zoantharia; family Parazoanthidae; genus Bergia; species Bergia puertoricense. The sequence goes on from JANSTQ010170872.1 coordinate 13,139, forward strand.
TTTGTTTTTTCAATTATTTTTGGGTAACTTGCCCTTATACTTGCAGTGGCAGCTCTAATAATAATATAATAATAATATAATAATAATATAATAATAATAATATAAACAAAATGAGAATTAGGTTATATTATTTTCTGATTTGTGTTGTCAGGTAATGATAATATAATTGTAATTTTATTATTTATTATTGCTCAGTGATTTTCCCACACTGTTTTTTTACCTAATATGGTGACTAGTCATTAAAAAGTTATTTTAACTTCAATCTGTACCCTGCTGTTAATCCTTCATTTGTTTCTGACTTTTGGTTAATTTGTTTGGACCCCTGCTGACTGCTTTGTGGTTTCCTTCCTTGAATGAAATCATTCTTTCAGTCCCAAAGCTGATTGATAGTATAGTCTTTCATTGGGACTTACTTATTTATAGTGTTGCTCTTGAAGATAATCATACAGTTAGCTCATAAAATGAATGTCATTTCTACATCGTGTATACTCTAAACATTTAATTTTTGAAAGATTAAGTCAGTATATGTCATAATTCACAATAACAAAAACAAAAAACAATAAGAATTTGAAATAATAGATGCCAGATAGAATTGCCCACACATATAGTGACATGACTATGCATATTTTTTGTAAAATTATTGGGCACAGCTAGAAAAAAACATCATTTTATGTACAGTATTGTGCAGTCTTGAAACAACAAGACTTTATTTGCTTCAAACAAAAATGAATGAATTTGTATATAGCAAATTGTCTCTTAAAAGTTCAAGCATATTTAATAAATTGATTTATTTCCCACATCTTAAAAAATTGTCATGAATGAATTTGTCTTTCCCATAATATTATCTTTAAAAAATGCCTCTCAAAAGTTGCAATGCAGAAAGAATTTAATGATTGCTTATTCTCGATGTAAGTTTTATTATAAGTGATAAAATAATTTTTGTTGTGTTTTCCAGTATATCTGTCTATAGATAAATTACTTGTTGCAGTTGGTCAGAAGACAAAAGTCTCAGATCAGAAAAAACCTAGCGGTACAGGGCTCGACATTAGGGACTGTTCATTATTTATGGCTAGGGGGGGAGTGTTTATTTGTAAAAATGGCACAGCAAAAAAATGTACCCCCCTCAATATTTCATATTTACAAAATGCATCCCCCCATCTTTAGGTGCCCTTCTCTGGTGATAGGAATTTTACAGTCTGGAATTGCAGTGCCTTCAAAGATATATTACTGTTGTATTTCACTGAACATTGCATGTATTAATTTGGTTTTAGATTAGTAATTTTTGACGTTTACGTCAAGTGTGTTACACATTCATTTCATTTGTCTAAAGTTTTTTGTCATTTTCTTTTTTATCTCACTTGTTTAAGGAGTGCACTTCCACCAATTATAAGACAAAAACTGTTTGCAGTTTTGTTGCATTTATCCTCAAACTTCTTTTTGCTGATACAAAGTAAAGCTACCATAGTTACATGTATTCACCTATAAGCCAAGCAATTTTGTTCCAAGATCGTTCAAAAATTTCTGAATATTTTGCCTGGACTTGGGGGGTCAGCTTATAGCCAAGAGTTTTGCCAAAAATTTTAGTTATCAATTAAGTTTGGATGGCTTAGAACTTTTGATAACTTCTAATATGACACACAAACATAAACAGTTTGGTGGCTCTAAAAGGGGTCATTTGTTTGCGCAAATGCAAAAGCAGGTTCGATCTTTTCATTGTTGATCAATATTCATGATCCAATAAATGTACTTCCTCAGAGGTTTGTTCCATTCTTTTGTTCAATGTCAAATAAACTGTCTTGCTGAAGAAAAGTTTAGGGTCTTGGCTTGTAACCAAGACTTTTCTGATCTTTTTTTTTGTCAATCACCAAGTCTAACTTGCATCTTCCAAAACGGGGGTCTTGGCTTATAGCTGAGATTGGCTTGTAAGTGAATAACTACGATCATAGCTCCTCGTATATACTCGGATTAGAATTGTAGCTGAATTGTTTCGGAGGCATTTTCAAATGTCTACCTTTATCATAAAATAGAGATTCATCACCTGCTTTTACATTTTACTGAACAGCGCTTCAAAAGTCTCTGCCAAAACATACTATAATAGAGGTATCTATAAAATTAATATTGTGTTACACTCTATTGTTAAAACAAATAGCACTCATCTGTTACCTTCAACAAGAGTCGGTTGCTTTTCATGCAAACCAGTGCCCTCTTTTGAACTATTAATATGCACGTGAATTATGCATCGAAACTGTCCTCCTGACCTTCAAAGAAATTACGGTCAAAACTTTAGTATGAAATCTGAGGTCTGTGAAAGGTACTGCTGTATTAGTATACAAAGAAACTTGAGGAATATCTTAATTTACCGTTATATGTAAATATGTTTTTCCAGCCTCCTGTTCCCTTGTTTTTGAAGGATTGCCTCTGCCAGCTTATTGTAGTCAGTTGAGTCTGGCACCTTTGAAACATGTGTAGAATGTGGTTGAGAAAAATCGCCAAGGTGTGTAGTGTGGGCTACGTGAGGTCTCTGTCTCAAGATATACCCATGATTTTTGGAGTTTAAAGCCATTCCATAAACAGGAATAACATTATTAATGATCTGAACACTAAAATTGTGTCCCTGATTTTCAAATGCTTCACAAAAATGCCCCTCCCCCCCCCCCCTCTCCTCCCATTCTGAACACTGGCACTTCTTAGCCATAATTAACAAACAGGCCCTTAAGCACTTTTCAGGTAAAATTCAAAACTTACTTCCCAGCATGAAAGTGCACTGGCCCATCACAGTTTCATCCTTGATTTCACAGCTGTCGTAAATTGATGCTGTCTGGGATACAGTTGCCCTAATGTTGACTGAGTCTTTATATTTGGTCAGGTTCATCATAAAATTAACCTGGTATTTTCTCATTGACATAATTTACAAACTAAGTGACATTTTAAATAGCTGCTGGCCTCATTGGGCCACCAATTTTTTAAAGCTCCTGGCCTGTACTGGCCCTGAGGATTAAAAAATGCCTTTGGGCCATCAGGCCAATGTTAATGTCAGGACCTTGTGTAAGAGGTGAATAGCACAAGGCTGGAGAATTTTGAGAGAATTAAATTATTGATTTAAAAGAAAATAGAGTGAATGCAGTACTGCAGTACTGTAATTTTAAATTATGTCATATGTTTAAAACTAATGATAGCCATTAACTAGAATCTGATTTTTTCTTTCCTCCCAAGAATTCAAGTTAATGATCAGATTATTGAAGTTGATGGTGTTTCACTGGTGGGCGTCACTCAACAGTTTGCTGCCCAGACCTTGAAGCACACTAGTGGTACTGTCAGGTGAGGTGTTGTTTTTTTGTGATCTTTGTACTATTGGGTGTGGTGTCTGTCTTTTGTAATCTCTGTATTGTTAGGTGAGGTGTCTGTCATCTGTTATCTCAGTGCTGTCAGGTGAGGTGTCTTTTGTGATCTCTGTACTGCAAGGCAAGGTGTTTGTCATCTGTGACCTCTGTACTGCCAGGTGAAGTGTCCTTCATCTGTGATCTGTGACCTCAATATTATCAGGTGAGCTGACTGTATTCAGTGACAAGGGATGTCTGTAATGTCAGGTGAAGTTTCTGTCTTCTGTGATGTTTGATATATATACTGTCAGGTGAGGCATCTGTCTTCTGTGACTTGTGATCTCTATACTGCAAGGTGAGGTATGATCTGTAATCTTTGTACTGTCAAGTGAGTTTTCTGTTTTCTATAATCTGTGATCTCAGTATTGTTAGGTGAGGTGTCTGTCATCTGTGATCTCAGTGCTGTTGGGTGGGGTGTCTGTCTTTTGTGATCTCTGTACTGCAAGGCAAGGTGTCTGTCATCTGTGATCTCTGTACTGCCAGGTGAGGTGTCCTTCATCTGTGATCTGTGACCTCTATATTATCAGGTGAGCTGACTGTATTCAGTGACAAGGGATGTCTGTACCGTCAGGTGAAGTTTCTATCTTCTTTGATGTTTGATATATATATACTGTCAGGTGAGGCATCTGTCTTCTGTGACTTGTGATCTCTATACTGCAAGGTGAGGTATGATCTGTAATCTTGGTACTGTCAAGTGAGTTTTCTGTTTTCTATAATCTGCAATCTCAGTATTGTCAGGTGAGGTGTCTGTCTCCTGTGATCATAATCTCCATACCGTCAAGTGAGTTAGCTGTTTTCTGTTATCTAGGATTTCTGTACTGTCAGGTGAAGTGTCTGTCTTCTGTCTTCTGCGATCTGTGATCTCTGTATTGTCAGATGAGGTGTCTGTCATATGTGATCTCTTTACTGTCAGTTGAGATGGCTGTCTTCTGTGATCTGTGACCTCTGTGTTGTCTGGTGAGGTGTCTGTCTTCTGTAATCTCAGTTCTGTCAGATGAGGTTTCTGTCATTTGTGATCTCTTTACTATAAGTTGAGATATATGCCATCTGTAATCTCTGTACTGTCAGGTGAAATGGCTGTCATCTGTAATCTCTGTACTGTCAGGTGGAATGGCTGTCATCTGTAATCTCTGTACTGTCAGGTGAAGTGGTGTCTTCTGTGATCCGTGATTTCTGTATTGTCAGCACCCCACCTTTTTATATGGGAGTCCCCCCAGGTTATACATGTGGGTTATCTTGTTAACTGACCACAATACAAGTAATTTAATATTCTGTTCCACATGGTAGATTTCTTATGGGAAGGGAAAAGACAAGACTTCATCATCTCAAGAGTACAGACACCCAGCTGATCAAGGAAGTTGAAGAACTGAAGCAGAAACTACAAGTGGTGAGTCACTTGCTTGTACATGTACATCAGTCTTGCTTCTAAGGCCATTTTGTGTGGCCAGCAGCAGGAGGAAGGACTCTTCCAGAGTCACTCAGGAGCAACCTACACCAGTGCACATGACTGAAGATACTCCACAGAATGTGCTCAGTATTGGTGCTCAATGGTTGCAACCAAATGGTCACAATAGGTGACTAAATTTTTGCTAGTTGATGCACCTAATTGTTTCAACTTGTTTGTTCAGGGAATTTTGCAGCATGGATTTGGTGGGGTTATATTCAGGAAGGCTTAGATTCAGAGTTTTATGGTATTAATATTAAACTTAACTAAAATGTCTTGAATTATCAACTTATACAAATGTTTGGAGTATTCATACAGTATTTTCAAAGTTACAGGGCTGTGTATACTTTCACTGTTACTCAAGGTGCTATGCACACTTTGGCCTTCTCTCTCCCTCTCTGGGGACACTCCCTAGAGGGGAGGGGTGCTCCCTATACCTTGAGGTTGGGGAACTTGACATATTTTAAGGACTTGAAGTTAGCAGTCTGGTATTTTTAGGGGGCTGCTTTTGAAAGAGCTGATGTGTTTTAAAATTGGATATTCTTTAGATATTTGTAGAGAGATAAAAAGCCCCCCTAACTAAAATACAGTGTGCATTCATGAGATTTGCTAGGGAAACAAAATAAATTAGTTCTCACTGAAGTAGATATTAATTAACAAAAATAGTGTTTGATTCCTTTAGTTTGAGGGTGACAAAATTTCTATGCGAGGTAGTACTAGGTGAGGTATAGTTTAAATTTGGGGCAAATTTCCAAATTTTCTGATGAGCACCCCCATTAACAAAGCAAGGGGGAACCTGCCTGTCCCCTTACTGTAGCTTGTCAATTGAAACCTTTCCTCCTTTTGTGAGTTCTCAACATTTCAACTAAATTCTTTCTTATTGGATGTTTCAGTCTACAAGGGGTGGGGTGGGTAATGGTGGCTGGAATGTGTGAGGGAGATTTTAAATAGGAGAGATACAGTACATGTATGAGAGTGATCTCTTATTCAAAGAGGTTAGGGGCACTTATTTCAAGTTTCATTGAGTTTAGGGAGGCATGGTATGCCCTTTTTGAGGAAAAGCTGTCATCATTAAATGTTAAAGAAAACTAATTGTTTTTATTGTTTTGTCTGAGTATAGACTCAGGAAAGGGCATCAGAGGCAGAGGAGAAAGCAAGAGATGCCATGATTCAAATTGCGTCATTGAGAGCTGAGGCACAGAAAGCAGCTGTAAGTTTGGCTGTGGCACAACCAAAACATTTTAATGACACAGCCTGTTGTTAGCAAGTGTTTATCCTTTGTTCAAAGGTGTTTGACACAGTAGTTACATTTAGACACTTGCTAAGATTTAGACTTCATTTATCCATTATATCTTCAGTATGAACAAAACTGATCATTTTCAAAACCAGTGCATGTGGTGGTTAGTTAATATGCATATACTGTTACCAAGCAACATCACAAGCCTCTGCTACAAATTCACTTACATGTACTCACTATTTTAGAAGCGTTGTACAGTGGAAGTTCTCAAGGAAAATCTAATAATAATATAGCTTTATTGAAAAACGTTCTGGCACCCGAGGGTGAAATACAACAATTAAAAAGGAAATGATTTAAAATTTATAAAACTTTACAAAAATTGTATGCTACCAGGGGACTGGGCCGGTTTACAATATTTAAAGTTCTATAAAATGGCAAAAGTACATGAAACCTTAAAAAAAAAAAATCTAAGAATTAAAAACACTGGTATAATATGGAAAAAACTGCTCTTAAAACGTTCCATGTGGCAGTTAAAAATACTAAAGTTTTCACTGTTTCTCAAACACCATCCATGAGATTCGTGCCTTTTCTTGGGCAGTAGGTGTGCAAGTTTAGAGTTGACATTAGTACTTATTGATTTAAATGTCTCTAAACGCTCAGCCGGGGGCAGCATGATACTTGTAGGACATCTTCATAGCTTAGGGTAGGGTAAATAATTCTGAAGGTCCTCTTCTGGATGCATTCGATCCGATCTGATAAGTAGATTGGGAGATTTGGGTGCCAAACTGGAGAGCAATATTCCAAAACGGGGTGGATTAGGGAGAGGTACACCCTCAGTAGGTCGTTGGCAGGAATGATGCTACGACGCAGAACTCTGAGGATGTGTAGA
>JANSTQ010170873.1:0-10129 GCA_026167885.1 Bergia puertoricense
AAATCCCAAATGAGGGTTTGTTTCGCATAATAACAAGACTTGCACTGAAGAGATTTTCGTACATTAGAAATCTAAGGAAAAAGTTAGGTCTTAGAGGTTTTATAAAGTGGGTTCTTAAGTTTTTTCTACAAGAAACTAAGGGAAATTATATGAATTATGTGTATACACTATAAAAGAGTACATAAGAATAAAAGGTAAAATATTATATGTTGTTATCGAAACAAATGGTAGACATCATTGTTCGCTAAAATTGTTAACAAATATCTATAGACGTCTAAAAAAGTTTTAGAGTTAAAATCAAACGTTTTCGACTGAAAGTACCATGCGCTGGAGCTTTTATGCGAGTTCAGCTGAAGCTTTTATGTGAGTTCAAGTTATCCATTTGGGGAATAGTTTGCAATAAAACAAAGTATTTGTTTGTTTAGGGAGAGGTTCGTTTAGGCTTTAGCCGCGAGCCGGGTTGGTGGCTTGGACAGCTTGATCTGATCTCATTCTGTAGTTATAAAGCTGATAAAAACACATGCTCACAAAACAATCGCCCAAACGTTGCACACATTCTTCAATGCGGAAGAAGTGAAAAAAATTGTTGAAGTGAAAGAAGGGAGAGACCAGCAAGTTAATATATACAGCAAAATCGTTGATAACATTATTTCAGACTGATTGACATGTAATTACTCGGTAAAAGGTTCAAACTTTACTGTATTACGGTTTGAAAATAGAAGTAAATCAAAAGTGACAAGGGAAAGCAAGCGAAATGCCTACAACAGACGTTAGACAGCCGACCGGAAGACAGAGACAACCAACCAACCTATGAATATGAAAAACTGACAGATGTTTTGTTTTAAACTTCCATTTCTAAACGTCCAACTAAGTTACACCAACTAGCGATCGACTCTTTTTTTCCTTTGACTGAAACAGTACTACTATGAGTGAGAAATAATCTTGGAAAGTCCAACGTTTTGCCCAGATGAAATGGTTAAAAAGCATTTCATTTGATAAATACAGATTCAATGCCTTTCATAGAGTGATAATTCGTTCATTGGTACCCAGACCCACAAAAACCAAACCGTCTAGTCTGGCTTGTCGAACGCCTGGAAGAAATACGGACGCAAAACAAGAGCAGACTGCAAGGTATATTTATATTTTTATCAATTTATTGGAAATGTGCGAGATGTGAAAATCTCCCTATGTATGTGTGTCTGTGCGTGTGTGTAAATGTGTATGCAGCCCATAAATGGAGTTTATCTTGGTGGGTCATTCCTTGGTATAGTTTATGTTTATAATGTAAATAACAACAACAACAACAACAATAATAATAATAATAATAATAATAATAAAAACACTGTAACATGACCACGAACAAATGAATTTACAGTAGAAACTCCTTTTGACTCCCTCTACTGTCGTTTTTTTCCGATAGAGGATTCTGAAAGCATAAGTTGCCAAAATATGCCGGTAAGTTGAAAAACCTGCTATTAAAGAACCCCTGCCCTTCCCAACTGTGTAAACTAGTAAATGTAGTACATGTTTCTGAAATTATTGGAAATGAGCTAGCCTGAGTTTCAGACTCTTTCTTTGTTTGCTGCCGGCGGGTCGTCTTAGCTTTCGAGCGACGCCCCGCCGGCAGCGAACAAAGAAAGAGTCTGAAACTCAGGCTAGAAATGAGCCTAAGCTGTTCCGATTACTCATTTAAGGCTTTGCTTTAAGAGACGGCAAAACTTGTAAGGTGTGATGACAAAACTTTCTGGGTTGCACCGTCTCTTATTGCTTTTGTTTTGTTTTCACTTCCAGCTTTCAAGAGCCAATGTCTGTAAATATCGAAAATCCTGCGCATGTCGCCAAATTTCGAATTTTTCCTATTTAGCCCAAATAACATCTGTGGTGAGTTATTTTCAAAAAACGCATTAAAAGTTTCAACTGCGTTCAATTTTTTGAGAAATCGAAGGAAGTTTGAAAAACGAGATTTTGCCTTCAGCGCCCTTGCGAGACTAGGGAAAAATTAAATGTTTTCTACTCGCTCGTTCTGACAAACGCGCGCTTATATTTTAACGTGTTTCACATACAAAACAAAACAACTCTTCGACTTTGACAGGAGCTTGTTTATTTTAGAAAGGGTTCTATTGAAGGCAACTTTTTTACCGTTGCAATCAGCCATGTTTGAACCTTTCTGCGAACGGACAAATACTGCGTCATATCGGAAGTCCCAAAAGCTCACTGGTACGTCGAATTTCAACACGACGCTAGAACAGCCTTAAAGTAGATGCCTTAAACTATATTGTGTGAAAATTACATACGCGGCAATTGAAAACTGACCCGCTGAGAGACCAAAATATAACTGGCATTTTGAGATGTACAAGCCTAGTTTGCTTGTTCACATTCGTCATCAGAATTACTACTTGTTACGGCTACGCTGGGGTCGATATTGTGTTCATCTTGGGATGACCGGGACCGTGATGGGCTCCATGCAGGTGGGGCTGGCTGGGGCATATATTGGCGGCTCCCAGTCATAAGGTGGTTCTTCACCTTCCTGACTAGTTGGTGGTTCTGGCGATATTGGGAAGGAAGTCGCCGCTATGTTGCCTCTCACGGGGCTGTATGTGGAGCTGAGTGTTGGTGTCGTGTTGAGTGGAGTAACTGCATACTCTTGGAACTGTGGTGGCTGAGTATCAGCGGCGAGCCGTTGGTTCAGCACATAGAGATACGTACGAAAATCATGGTGGAGCTTGTTGCGGCGCCGTTCGGCATCTTGGGCGACGCCGTACGCGAACTCTAGCTCGTCGATGAGCTCGTCGAGCAAGTGTAAAGTTTATTGCAGCTGTTCCTTTTGGGCGTTGTTTTCTTCAATTTGCTGTCTGATCTGGTGTGCCATTGTGTCTTTTGTAAACAGAGGTAAATATACTATTGATTTAGTAATTAATTAGGTAATCAACTTATTTTTAAGTAGGTGAATCAGGTAAAGAACTATTAGATTAAGCAATAAAAGACATTGCGTAGTCCTCACACGGATTGTGACCGACAATCTATAACTAGGCTACCTTAAGGGCCCTAGGGGTCACTAAACTATCTATAAGTGTTCAAGCTTCGGCCTTTAATGTCTTAGTAGAATCTCTGCAGGTTCGTTTCTGAAGGGGAACGTGTTCTCCTTCTAGTTCAGGGTCTTGTTTGGTATGTTTCCGGGCTTGTCGTTGTTGTATCTGGTGTGGGCCATTTGGAAGTCTGACGGTGCAAAGAATCACCCAGAGGACGATCGTGCTCAATCCTGCCAGGGCAAAAACGGTGTAGGTCAAGGCGTGTTTTAACTTGTTGAAGGTAAGTGCGCGCCTATCATCCCAACGGAATGGTATGTTCTTAGATGTAAAGTTATTAAGGGGTGCAGCAATCTTCGCGAAGTCACGGACAAAGCATCTGTAGTAATTGCAGTAGGTGAGGAAACGTCGGACACCTTCAATGTTATGTGGTACAGGAAAATCTTTAACGTCTTTTATCTTGTCTGGATTGGGACTTGTGGCTTCGACGGAGACTACATGTCCGAGATACTTAACTTCTGCTTGGGTGAAGTGGCACTTGGCTGGCTTCAACATTATGTTTGGTGATGGTTCTTCACACCATTGGGGTAATATGTCTATAAGAAAGGGGGTGTTGGCTTTGTTGTTAGTTTTGACGGTATGCTGCGGAACACTTAAATAGTCGTTTGGGGATTGTTCATTTTGACTGACAGTGTCATGGACAAGTTGGGTAGATGAGGTATCTTCTTGTGTACCAGGGGGGTTTATATTATCTCTCTTTTCGACTCGCACTTCGTCGACGTCCCTGTTTCTTGTCAATTTACATGCGCCTGGCTGAATATAGATTTCTTCTAACTTCTCATTATCAACGTGAGATCGTGCGATCTGGGCACCAGTGGAAAATGGGGTTTGCTCGGGGTTCGCGAGGGTTTCGTCTTCATCAAGGGTTGCCAGTAACTTCTGGGGGCTTGGACAGGACTTGCATTGCTCAGACGTTTCTGTTTCTTCGGGGCACGTATTATATCGTCACTTCTTTTGAACTTCGTAACACGGGGAACTGGGGTAATCTGACTTGCTTTTAACTTTTCGTTGTTTTCCTCATCACTTTTTCTCACGGGTGTAGCACAAACTCTAGGGTCGGCATCTTCACATCGGTTATCTTCGATATCTCGGGCGTTATCACAATTTGGGGTTGGGGTAGCTACTTTGTCATCGGGGTTACTTTGACTATCATCGAAAGTTTCTTCACATTTGTTAACAACAACAGGGTCACCGCTAGCAGCGATATCATTTTCATTTCCAACTTCAATATCTTCGTATAAGAGGTGCAATGGGTCTTCATCAGGGCCAGTGGCTGATACAATTCGAAACGGGGTAGGGCTTGTGTCGATTCTGTGGGTGTGCATATCTGGTTGAGCAGCTGAGGCACCAGTGTCAACCAGGATTGGGACTTGTTTTTCGGCAATCTGTCCATGGAGTATCATAAGATCAGTTTGAATGGGCGCAGAGTCTTCGGAACTTTGTGGCGATGCGTTAACTTTAAGACCAGCCACCATGTCATGCGGTACTTTTGTAGAACTTGGATGTTTACTCTTGGGTTTTGAAGTGCTCATGGTTATAGTGGGAGGTTGCATATAACCATTTGCTGTGGAGCTTGTAACGGCTTGATTGGAGTGGTTTGTATGTACATTATATGAGGCATAGGATGCAGTCCTAGGAAGAGCGGTATGGTCTTGAGGAAGGTTGACCTGGCGGAGGGGTTGACCACTATTTACAGTGTTCCTGTTCAGACAGTGCGTGGTGTCGACGGACATCAGTGGAGGTGGGTGGCTGTCAATGGGGAATCGTTAACGAGATTGCACTTGCGCGCCAGGTGGTATCTTGCCAGAACATCTGTTTTGCTTAATGGTAATGTATACTTCTAAAAGCATATCTCCTAAACTAAATTAAAGTGACAGACTTACTTACGGTTCCTGTTATTTTCCCATTATCTATAATGTAATGTATACTTCTAAAAGCATATCTCCTAAACTAAATTAAAGTGATACGCTTACTTACGGTTCCTGTTACTTTCCCATTATCTATTTGGAGATTGATGTTTCTACTTACGAATCTAAATTATGGCTTCAGATCAAAAAGATTCTAATAGATTTGACAACTAGTGTTTGTTAATGGAAAACAGAAACAACTTGAATCATACATCCTGGAATAAAACGTTTCTTTCAAAACTATACCGTAACACTAGTATCCCTCGCAGCCGTTCTTTCGGCTCGTCATTTGTGCTTCCTCCCCATAAATTATTTAGCCTCATTAACATAAAATCAACTTCAAGTAAGTCCACAGAATGAATGACCGTGGCACAGTTAGCACTTACTTAAAATTTGAACACAATATATCAATAAGTTTTGAGTGAAGAGTTTATGAAAAGTTCTAAATTTTAAAAAAGAAAATGTATGGTTGGGTGGCAAAACGTTAGCACTCAGTCATCCATGTGGATGGTCAAATTGTCAATGACTCATTCCTCGGAAACCTATCAACATGTGACATTCAAATTTATGAAGTCGGTTTGTTTGAAGCTTGAAGCAGAAGGTTAGCTATTGTTATATACTAATGCGGTAAGATGTCAACGTTAAGAATTCTCCTTTTAACAGGTGTCCAGAGAAAGGCATTGCACCTAACAAAGCCTCCAAACTGACGAATATGACCATAACAAGTATTTGCCAGCAGGTGTCATCGATACCCCTGCTAGGTACAAAATCACAAACTTATTGTTATAATCCCTGTGAACATTTTAATATTTTATGCCTGAAGCGTTGTTGAAACGTCGGCACTCTTTTTTTTTTTTTTTTTCTCGTTTCATCTACTGTGAATAATTTATATTCACAGCAGCGCGACTAAACAGGTGGTGTGTAGGACTGAGATCCTTGACTCTTTGAATGACATGAATTAGAATAGTAATGTGTCTGTTTATCTATAAGATAACTTTGTTCCAATGCCATTTTGTTAGTTGCTTACGGAGGTTGAAAGAAGAGAAGAGAAACGAAAAGATCGACGCGCACTTGACAAACATGCATATCAGAGCAAGTCAGATGATTTTGGTCCTGATTGCTGCTGCAGTTGTATTTGATTGCACTGAAAGTGCTCTCTCCAATATCAACATTCGCAGAGGTAAAATTCGATCTAGAGGGATGATCGACCTCGAGCAAAAGTTGAAAAAGTCGGTAAGTGTTGCTAAGTTCTTGTTTCGAGTGCATGTGGATTGCCAGTAAAGATCCGCTTCAGTCACAATTTTAGGAACAAACAGAACCGTTACAATTTGTCAAGGAGATTGCAGTAAGAGGAGTATAAAAGCCGACAGTTAACTCCATGGACACTTCCTTTATAAGTGGACAAACGGAGTAAAGAGTCACCATCTTACTAAAGATAGGAGACAGCGAGTATGTACAAGAATAACAATAATGGTAATAATAATAATAATAATAATAATAATAATGATAATGAGTCATCTTCGCCGATTACAATAAATGGGTAAAATAAGGTATTAGTTTTATTATTAATAATAATAATAATAATAAAAATAAAAATAAAAATAATAAAAAACAATAATAATCAAAGTAATGGATCCCCCTTCGAATTTTTTCAGCTTTTGTGCAGAGCTTTTAATATTTCCCCCAAAGCTTCCTAGTAGCTGTTACTTATTAGTAAACTCGTATTTTGGCGTAGATTTCAATTTGCCACCCCTTTTGGATTTTTCTAAATTTATTCTTAAAGCTGGAAAAATATCAGTTTTTGTTTTAAAAAGAATAAGCTTTTTGCATTTTCCGTTTAGAAACAAGCACCTTTAATACACACAAGACACAAGTTTCTTTTTGTGTATTTATCGTAACCACAATGCGCGGGGAACTTACTTTAGTTGACATAACTACTGGTCAGAAAAATACTGAAAACGGGATTTAAATTGAAAAGTGATGTCATATATTTTGGATATGGTAACCATGACAGCCAATTAGTGAACACGTAACTACACCTATTTGAAAGTTTAACGACTGCTGAACATACATGCCAAATCTCAGGACGAACAGACGAGGCATATTGAAAGCAGTGGGGAGGGGAGGGGGGGCGGCGGTCAAACGACTAAATTAAAGAAAGAAAGAAAGAAAGAAAGGAGGAAGGAGGAAGGGGGGAAATACATCATTACGAGCTGTTGTAATTTATCAAAGGGCTATTTTCTATTACGGCTAGCTGCAGTCCATTTCACCCTTTTAAAACAAAACAATCATTCGTCTTTCGTTATTAATATTATCTAATTATCATCATCATCATCATCACCATCATCCAGAAATGAACGAAAAATAAACAAATGGAACAGTGAATAAACAAAAATCTAAAGTAATAAATGGCTTGTTAGTAAAATAACGAATAACGAAAATTTCTGTTTCTTTGTTTACGCAGTTTAGAGAGGCCGGTGTGGGAAAGATGTTCGATGAAGTACCAGCTGGTCGTGTGAATATTGATAAAGGTGGACAGCGGAATTCACATGATTACGACTGATGAAGAACCCAGACACTCACAGCGCACCTGATAAATGTTTTCAAAATAGTTATGAAAGTGTCGTTTGGTTGAAATTGCAAAAAGCAACAAGCTTTGAAATATTTGAAAAAGAAATCTAAAGTAAGCAAGATTGACACGCGAAGATGTGCAAGTAGCATCATGAAAACGTTTGATGTTTACTACAACACGTAACATTTTACTTTGCGTTTTTAGATACACTAAGTAAAAGCAATAATGTAAACTATGGATAATGAAGTGACTGAGCTGCAAATAAAACTAAAGAAACCATGCAAGCCGACTCCTAAGTTTGTTCATTAAGGCTTGCAATCCAACCTTTGGTTAGGTCAGCTTTGTTTATTTGATTATGTTTTAAAAAAAGGTTTGTGTTACAGCTGTGTACTTGTAGAATATAAAAGTACAGAATTTTAATAGTATGATTGAGCCAGACTGCTTCTTTGTTTTTGTGCTGCGCGTGGACATGTTCACAAATCCCAAATGAGGGTTTGTTTCGCATAATAACAAGACTTACACTGAAGAGATTTTCGTACATTAGAAATCTAAGGAAAAAGTTAGGTCTTAGAGGTTTTATAAAGTGGATTCCTAAGTTTTTTCTACAAGAAACTAAGGGAAATTATATGAATTATGTGTATAAGCTATAAAAGAATATATAAAAATAAAAGGTAAAATGTTATATGTTGTTATCGAAACAAATGGTAGACATCATGTTCGCTAAAAATTGTTAAAAAAATATCTATAGACGTCTAAAAAGGTTTTAGAGTTAAAATCAAACGTTTTCGACTAAAAGCACCATGCGCTGGAGGTTTTATATGAGTTCAGCTGAAGCTTGTGAGTTAAAGTTATCCATTTGGGGAATAGTTTGCAATAAAACAAAGTATTTGTTTGTTTAGGGAGAGGTTCATTTTTTAAATCAAATGTCCCTCGATGATCGTGTGCTTAAAACAGTGTTTTGCTCTAAAAAGTTATTCTCCATTGGAATGTGTGAGATGTGTGTTGTCGTAGGTGGCGTGCGGATTCTGAATTATTCGTGGGATCTGTGTGTTCTGATCAATGTACGTACATCGGAATTTCTTTTTGTTTCCCCAATGTATTCTTCCCCACAAGAACAGTTATCATCTGAATATCAGGTTTACTGTGGACTGGAGAAAGTCCAGACCACTTCCTAGATACAGCCTTCGAATACACCGACAATTTCAACTGCAAAGCTTACAAGAAACGAACATTTGGTTGGTATTTTACCTTATATTATTATGTAATACTTTAGATTGAGCAATCTATGAGAGAAAAATGCTCATATCGCAATCTTTGCCGGTAGCATGTGCTGGCAATGACAAGTAATATAACTTGGTAATCGTAAATTAGAACACGAGCTATAGCGTTTTCTACGAGTACGTAGTTAACGAGACGAAGACGAGTGACTATCACTCAGAGAAAACAATTGCGAAAGTTTTAGTTTAAATTTACGGTGGTTTTCGTGTGATTTAGTGTTAAAAAATTTAAATATATCATTTCAAGTAATTTACATCACATTACTAACCGCATTAGCGATAATTGGATAAAAGGATTTTAAAACACCGCAGTTAATGGCATCATTAGCAGTGACTTGACGTAATTCAATTATACAGTTAGGTCACAAAAATATCCTTGTTTTGCAAGGAAGTTTCATTGTTTATTTCGTCTGAACAAAGAATCTTTCGGAACGTACAACCTGGACTTAAACAAAAAAAGGTTGCTCTTTCAAAGCACAAAACACAAAACACTAATATGTGACCTGGTGGAAGCTTGTGAATTGCATCATTTGTTTATCTCTTCACTTTGAAAGGTAGGCATTCCCAGAATGCTCCTGGGTCGAATACTTTGGTTTGATTGAAAATGTGTGGTGCAAGTGCGAAGTACGGAGGGTGAAAAAAAGGAGATTGCAAAGTTGAGGAGAATGGAAAATGAAGGAATGTGGAAAATTGAGGAGTATGGAAAGTTGAGGGATGTGGAAAATTGAGGAAAGTGGAAAATGTGAGGAGTGCGGATAAACAATGAAACAAGTTTAGAATACAGATTGACAAGAAATGCATGTTTCAGTGCAAAAATAACCTTTGTATCTGCATAGGAGCTGTGCAATCTTCAAAATCCCATCGCTTTTCTTTCACTATAGGCATTTCACCTTCAATTCTGCTACCCTGTATATATCCCTACCAAACCCCCTAGCGCAGTTGCACAATCTCCGCATGTTCTCAGCAGTCGATTATTAACATAAACTCACATGCATCTTACTTTACGATATGCATGGTAGCATAGGGTGAAATTAGTAATGATAATTAAAATTAATAACACGCCATAAGTGTTTGGGTCATTTGAAATTGGAGTGGAGAAGAATCGTCTTACAGGGATGTCTAGAACCCGGGGGGGAGACTCCCATATATCGTAGGGCGGGGATGATCGTCGGAAATTTTCAAAAATACCCCTAAAAGATACCGGAGTCTCACGAAGGTGGGCGTGGCAACATAAGATTTTTACCCCTAAAAGATACCAATAATTGGACATAATTAAACGATAAAAGT
>JANSTQ010170895.1:0-10128 GCA_026167885.1 Bergia puertoricense
TTTATTTATGGGGCGTCATTAAAAATAGAGGCCTGGCTTTTGGGGGGAATTTCTCCCTCCTCTTATCATCCAGCCTCCCTTCCCTGACTCTTCTCCTACACTCCCCTGACTACCCTATTGTCCAATCACCACCTACCCTCTATACTTACAACACACTTTTTTAACTTTTTTCTTGTAATAAATGCGTTTACCCGTACCTGGATTCGCCTTCTTATCCGCTCGACCACCAGCGCTTCAGTTGTGGTTCATCCCGATATTTGTCCGTATGATTAATTTGTTCCTAACCCTAGCCCTAACCCTAACCCTAACCCTAACCCTAAAATGAGTGTTAGGAAAAACAAAATTGAAGAATTAGAAAAAAAATCTAGTTAGAAAAAAACAGCTTTTGTTCAATAACCTAGGTCGAATAAAATAACCTGAAATCAAAAATAACCTACAACATGTACGTCTCACACATTTATTCACAGAGACGATTTTCATTGCTACATGATTTTATCTGCGAGTTTGATCGATCTTGCACGCCCGCCATATTTAAAGGAGCTTGCTTTGTTGCAAGTTGTAGAAGTATCTACTTTGCGCAATAAGTGTTCCAACTTGATATGTAAAATATCTTCGAACGAGCGATTTTGATTGGCAGTCAGATCAGGATTTAGTTTTGCAGGCACAACTTGCAACAGAGAAATGTATAAGGCTCCTCCTGCAACGAAAAAATGTTGCACAACAAATTGGAAGCAAATGTTGCTCGTATTACCGCGTCTTAAGTGGTAATGTTCAAGTCAGCATACCTTTTTGATACAGCTACCGTACCAAATCTGGAATTTTTATGAAAATCTACAAGTCAAATTCGAAAACTATAAATATAACTTCAGGGTTTACAATCCCGCCTTAAAACCCCAATTTTTTTTTCTCGAATTGGTTATGTTATTAAGACAGTGTCGTACCATCACATTTCGTGTAAAGTATGGTGTTTTGGTAATACGGAAAAAAATTTCAGAGGATAGGCGTTAAATTATCCCAACCTATTTTTGTAGGAAGAACAGACGAATCTGAATTTTGTTTGTCTAATGGAAGTGCACTGCTGGATGTTATAGTACGTAATAGAAGGAATGTTTAAAATAGGACTTTGCTTTTGAGTTTCAACTGGAAAGGCCGCTTTTATTACAGGTTGCTGCAGGGTATCAACACAGTGCCTTCCTTACATCGACTGGTGAAGTGTTTACGTGTGGTAACAACGAATATGGCCAGCTGGGCTGTCTAACACGCACCAACAAGAATCCGATGGTAAGAAAGGTTGACTTGGGAACCGATTTCAGGTAAGGACGAGTCAGCACATAACAAAGATGAAAGTTATATCTTAAGGTAATTTGGTTATAACTGACCAAAGAATTATTTAATGATTAATATAGAACAACCTTAAAATGGTGTTTTTAAAGTTACTTTATGTAAAACCATCGCGGAATTTTACGCCACTCGATGTAGCATTGATCTTAATTTTATTCACTAATCTCCTAAAGGCAAAGATTGTTCTCCGAATAAGAGCCTTCTCTCAAATAAGCTGTTTTCCTTTTTTCGAGCTCCACTTTATTAGACAGAATCAACAAGGTAAAGTGAAAAGGTAGAACTGACATGAGTTATTTAGCAATTTTGGTATGTTAGAAGACAACGCAGATATAATCTCAGTAGCTATTTTATCTTACTTTTGACTTTTTGTACATTTATAAAATTAATTTAATATTAAAATCATGAACTCTCCACCAAGCAAACACCTCCACTCTGGCAACAAATTTTGGTTAAGCGCCTGGGTGGTTACTCGTGAAATCAAGGTATGCAAAAACGACAGCGTGAATCTTCAAATGATAACAACTTATCTTGTGAAAGTACAATACAAATATGGCTTTATTTTCCATTTGAAATTAGTTTCAGTTTTAGTCATTCATGTTTCCAGACCACACATTCGACAATGTCTTTGGCTGAATTTTTTCTTGCACGCACATTATACACCAATCCAAAATATGCCAAATACACATTTTTCGTGCCCACACAGATGAATATTTGGTAATTCGCGATCAGTTTGAAAAGATAATAATGGTTGCAGATTGACGAAAAGTGATGGAAAAAAGTTTGAAAAACTACAGGCCTGATCTGGAAGTCAGAGAATCTTTGACTTCGGAAGGAATGCAGTTGGTGTCCTTCAATCCAGTAAGCGACAGTAAAGAACGTGGTTTCTGGGTACGAGATTGGAGTTTAACGTATAGACACTTGTGTTTTACTGGAAAATAAAATGACGTATTTTTCATATCCTAATCAGAGAGGATATAGATTTCCAAAAATGTTCCTAAAATTTTAGAAATCTTAAAATGCTTTCTAAAATGCTTTCTCGAAAATTTTCGAAGGTTTTTTTTTTTAAAAAATGCGGTTTTTGTCTATATAAGAAAAATAATAACACAAAGCGGCTGGAAGATGATTGCCTCTATTTAATATGTCCGAATTCGTTTTGCAGAGTGGCCAGAATAATGTGTCGTGAGGACTGCACCGTGGCAGTTGGCAAGCATGGCGACATATACTGTACATGTGGGGTGCGGCATCATACCACGAGGCCGTTCAACCTTTTTTCCCAGAAGGCTCTCTGGGCTTGTCCCAACCCGAACTGATTGACATTACACTGTGTACAATTGGAGAGGGGAGTAAGTGAATAAAATGATACTATCGTTTAATAAGTAATTGTAACAGGGCTGAGTGAAGCCCAGTTCAGTCTGTAATCATACGAGTGATAACAAAATTGGATGACCTTTTGATGGTCAATACCAAAAAATATACTTTAACGCAAATACTAGATGCACTGCCGTGAAAATACATTAATTTTAATGAATCGACATTCATTGTAGTGTTTTTCAAATTCATTAAGCATTTTTGCATATTCATAAACATGCCATAACACATATGGGCAACAATTTAAGCGATAATGCATTATACTGTGCGAATACTAACGCCGTTTTTTAGAACAATAAGGAGGATAAAATCTCAATAACGTAATGGTTTTTTCACATACTGACATAAAATCGGTCGGAGTAGAATAAAACTTCAAATATGAACTTAGCATTTATTTACGAATATTTAAAAATTGTATAGTGTGAATTGTACGAAGACTATGAGAGTTACGTAACCTCCTATTCATGATTTTTATGGTATAAACGTGCATAGAAAATTACTATGTGTACATAAGACCACTGCACTTCCCACCCCGCCATGGCAGAGCGAAACAGGAGAAATGTAATTCCATTAGATCATCAATTTTCCTTTGAGCTTTGACAGTAAAACATTTTTATGTAACATGAAAGACATTTACTAAGTTTAGTGTTGTGCTTCATATAGCGTTCTCACCTTGAACGTTTTCCGTTATTGAAATTTTATCATCCTTATTGTACTAAAGAACAGCGTCAATGCTTCTATATTCGCACTATAGAATACATCATCGTGTAGACGATTGCTAATACGTGTTTTAGCACGAATATGCAAAAATAGTCAGTGAATTTGCAAAGTACTATAATGGATGTCGATTCATTGAAATGCATGTATTTTCACGGTAGTATATGCGTTATTGAAAGTATATTTTCTAGTAATGACTAGCAAAAGATGTAAACAAAATGTTATTTAAGAAATGACATTTCTGAGCGAGGAAGAATCTGTAATTTGTTTGCTGCAACAGTTTTTTTGAGAGGTAGTTTGTTGTTGTCTGGTAATTATTTTCTTACTTGCGATTGGCTCATGGGGCAAAAAGTCAGATTGTGGTTGGTCCATTCAGATGGCTGATAGCAAGCTTGTAATCGGAAATTATCTGATAAATAAGTGAATGTTAACCGAAAAGTTAGTGTACAGTAGAGGTTTTTAATGGACCAATCAGATTGAAGGAAATTGCTTCTAGGAGCAATAAAGTCAGTCCTCTCATTTACTTCATAGTAATCTACTCGAATTGAAAAAACAAAATAAGATTCCCCTCTCTCAGGTGGACTTCTCCCGTGCAACAGAAAGTGAATTCTCTCGCTGGACAAACCAACTCTAATCCAACAATGTAAAAAAAACCGTCTCTAAAACAGTTGTTTAAAATAGGCTAACTGGAGCTCCGGCCACGAAACTGATAAAAGTTTAAGATTACAGCGTGTTCATGATTTTTGCAATAATTTTCTAAGCAGACACTATGTATAGCTGCGCAAAATATTGATTAATCTACAAAAAGCTGGTTCATTAGTCCTTTTTGTTCGAGTTTTCAAATGGTGTCACGATTTTAGAGATAATTTGTACGGAAAACCAAAGTTTTGATCAACAGATCAGTTGAGTTAAGAAAAAAGTTATAAAATAAAAAAAATTACGAAACTTACTCTGCTTCTATTGTATTTTAGGATATACTGGCAATATTGTGATAAAAGGAGAAATCAAAATTAGATAGAAAAGATATTATTTTTCCTGCTGTAACTGAATAATTTCCCATATATTGGACAAGCATTGAACTGTAATGTTATTGATAAAATAAAATTTTAGAGCATAGAAATTTACAATTTTTATACGATCAGGAACATACTTCTCACAGGCAGCTTGTATTGTTTCAGAGACTGAACTGACTGTGGCACTGTCCCGAAGGGCACAAATTGTTGTCTGCGAGATGCGAAACGTCAGTAAAGCTGAAGTTACATCTCTGAACACAAGATATTGTGTTATTTCAACCAACTTGAAATCAGCAAAGCGTTTATGTTGCATTGGAAAGTTTCTTGTAGCTATTGATCAGACCGGCAAACTCTTCTATTGTGACTTTGAAGCTTACTTAAATGGCCTTAAACAGTCACGAAGGAAGACCAGCAACCAGAGCTGTTCAGAGATTTTGGCTACCGGTGGACAGTTGCTACATCTTGAGTTCAAGTGCGTGGCGGCAAAGTGTACCTTCAAAAGTGTTTGTTCGACGAGAAACAAGGTATTTCTTCTTTCCAGTCTAGGAGACGTGTATTCTTGGAATGTATGTAGAATCAGGCGAGAAATCTTGAAGGAAACTCGAGCAAAGATTTCCAGTGATCTTCAAAGCTCAGGAAATAAGCAAAACCAGACAAAAGATCTGTTACTGATTTCTAAAGAAACTGCTGTTGACAGCAAAAGCACGGAGGATACAAAAATGATGCAAGGTAGGATCATAAGGAACCCACGTTTTCTTTTGAGATTTTTTCTTATCTTCTCGGTCTCTTCAAACAAATACGTTTGTAGCTTATGATGAAGTTTCTTAAAAAAACTGTATAAAAAATAACGAGGTTCCAATCTGTAACCCTTTTTTCAAAGAAAGAAGAAAAGGTAGCGGTCAACCATCTGTCACTGACAGCAACAACCAGAAGCTCACACAGGAAAACACAGAAAAATCCCGAATCTCTGCCGCGTGTTCCCAGAAAGATGTCCAGCAGTCCGAATTTGTTCTTCACGAACACTCCGAAATCTCGCACAAAGTGGTCACGCAGATCGCGTGCGGGGAAAGCCACACAGTAGCTCTTACACAAGACGGGCTAATTTACAACTGTCACGCCGGTTATGACGATCAATTAGGTGGCATCTTTCACGGGGTATCGAATTTATTCAAGTGCATTAGTTTGGACACAAAGAGCCAGAAGACCATGACGTTTCAGAAAATTGCTTTTGGAGAAGGGCACACAGCCGCATTGAGTGACAGTGGACGGGTATGTCGTCTTGATGTCTTGTACGAAATAACATTCTAGTAAGAAGTATAGCTAATTTTTAAAATCATAAATGAGTAATAATGTGGATTATGCATACATCCTTTGACCAAAGCACATTTCTGTAGACAAGTCTTTAAGTTCATGCCCCTCTTTCAAACAAGCATCCACCCTCTAGTGCAATAATGAATGGCTTTCATTTTGAAGGTAAATTTTCTAGCAAACTGTTTGGTAAACCACAAAACATTTGTTTCTGTGGACGGATCCGTAAAAGTACAAAATCAATGCTCGGGGCATAAATTCAACACTTTTCGGACAAGTCTGTCAACGCTAGTGTTAACAGCAGACCAGATTTGTTAATCTATACACCACGGAAGTACAAACCTATTGATAAAACTGTATCATGAACAAATGCAAAAAATATGTTGAGGGAACACCTTTTTTGAGGGAGTTGGACCCATCAAATACGTTAATGCAAACCTGTGGCGTATACTGATCTTCTCATAGGTGTTTATTTTGGGCACTGCTCCCGATACATCGCTTCAAATGAATGAAAAGCTCCCAGAAGCAGAGTTAGTCGATGGCACAGTGCAGATTGAAAAAACCCTAGGTTTACTGGAAACAAATACTGTGCCGTGCTGTTGTAAGATTACTTGCAGCATTCGCTGTTTGACTGACCGTACTCGTTTGGCCCTTGACAAGATGTTGTATAACGTTACAGTCACACTCTGTTCTCAAGATGCACAGCAGACCACCAAGGTAATGTGTGTTGTTTTGGTACAAACATTTGCCTAAAATCAGCCAAAATTGTTATAAAATAACTGCGTGTATGTTTATTGTCTTCCACGTTGTCATTTAGAAGTTCTAACTAATTTGTACTTACTGTGCTCAAAAATTGCTAAATGATACGAACATAGCTTGAACTGCGAACAAGAATTGATTTCCATTTTACTACCTTCACTGTGTAAAACGTATTGTCTTTCCTGCTCAACTGTTTCCTTATAACATCTAAAATCAATGTATTTACCCCTTGGCGTTTTAAGATTCTGTTTGTAACTCCACATTATAAGGTTTGTTTGCTCTTCTAGCCCAAGGTGTTGATAGGAATATCAAACACAAATGCCGAGGACAAAACTTTTAAAATTAACCTCTTCAGAAAACGTAATGATAACAACAATTATCAAGGTAAGTTTTCTTTCAATCGCTCTATATCTATTCGACTTTACACAAGAAGGAAAGAAAAAAAAAGAAAGAAAGAAAGAAAGAAAGAAAGAAAGTACCGCACAGTTAGAAGAGAGTTAGTTAATTGGTCAAAATGTTTTCTGCAGTTTCTTTAACCCTGTATTTCCTTCACTTCTAGGCGGGAAATGATATCTGTTGCAAAATGATCTTGAACATCTTTTTCAAGAAATTATGAAGCAACCTGTTAGTTCCATCTCTCTTGCAACTTTGTGACTATGTACTAAATGCACTGATAGAAGTAATTTTTCGTGGTACTTTCCCCAGATTTGGGCCTTAACTGACGAATACGATGATATGCTGTCCAATGAGTCGTTCTTCGCCGAGGAGTTCTTAAACACTTCGTGCATCACAGATTGTTCTCTTTACTTATATGTATTTGATATGAGAAAATTTAAGGTCTCTCATTCACTGAAACGCATGGAAATATGGCTTCACTATCTCGCATATAAGGCTCCACACTCCAACATAGGGATAATTGGTGTGAATGCAGATGAGGAAGAAGAAGAAGGATTTTGCGTTAATCTGTCACGTCTAAGAAAAATCAATGCCAATGTTAAAGAAGCTGTCGTACTGCACAACAATGCCGGTGAAGCTGTCTACAGAATTGTAGAAAAATGCCTCCTATCGAAAGAGAGAATATGCAAAAATCTCAGTGACTTGGAGAAAAACATCGTCGAGTGCAGACCAGCAAAACGTTTCTTTAGCGAAGTGGAATTTACTCAGCTGGCATTGCAGTGTGGCCTCACACAAGAGTGGCAGCTAATCTAATTTCATATTCCCACTTACCACTGATTACAATATCTTTAAACTCATTTTTACAGTGTGAGGCTCGAAATGTTGTTTAATATACAAACACCAGCGAGACATAACACATGTGCGAATAGCACCTGTATATTTGACAATCTGAACACGAACTAGGGTTTTCTATGAGTACATAAAGTATCACTCATATAAAACAATAGTGAGTGTTCAAATTATTTTAGCATAAATTTACTGTGATTGATTGATTGATGAAAAAGAGACGTGTTTTGTTTAAACTAATTTACATTAAATTAAAAACGGCCATGACAAACTTCAGGTCATTGTCACTCGCAAATGTTCTGTATCAAATAGCATGGCGCTCAGACCGCTTGTCATATTGTCTCTGTTCCTTCGGTTATATTCCATACACGACGAGCACACTTATGATAACAGAAATGATACCGGTTCCTGCACAGTTGGCCCTGATCTGGCAATCCTGCCGCGGAAAACCTGTTATCTCTGGTGTCTTACTCGAGATACGAGATTGAGAAATTTAAACTTCCCGCCATGTCATCGTTACGGCTTGATGCTTCAACTCAACCGTAGGAACTCGCATATACTCATTTGCTTGTTGCTTGCTGGAGACATTTGTGTAAACCCTGGCCCTGTTGGATTCATAAGACCTGTACAAAGTCGGACACAACACAAGAACCTGCAGAATACTCTCTCAAACTGTCTTGTTGTCAATGCCCGTAGCCTGAATTAAACGGTAAACAAGTTTGCAATCTCTCGTTATTTCAAGAACTTGTTTATACAGAGGACGCCGATTTAGTCTGGGTAACTGAGACCTTGCTCAACAAAGATATCGAAAACACCGAAATCCTCCCAGCTGGTTATTCTATCTACAGAAAAGGTCGGGAATCTCGCGCTAGTGCTGATAAGAAGTGGTTGGAGAAATTTAACTCATCAGTTCTAGCTGAATCTCTATCGCAAAACGACAATATGCTAATATGTGGCGACTTCAACTTTCGGATAATCCACTGGGAATCGACCGAAGAAACAACAGGTGTTGATGAAGCCCAATTTACTAAGCTATTAAGTGATTACTACCTAACACAGCTTAACACCACTCCAACAAGAAGCGACAATGTCCTTGACCTTGTTATCGCTAGCGTGCCTGACGATGTGGAACAAGTCACGATTCTTGACTCAGCTCAAAGCGGTTAAATTAAGGACCACTCGGTAATATATTTTAACTATAAGAACGCCACCAAAGCCGCTCCAGGGTGCAACAGAACTGTCTTTGATTATCGCCGTAGGGATTTTGACAGCCTACGCTCAGCCTTGAAAGGGACCAACCTTTCCGGCATTGTTGAATCGAATACTGAGATCAATATTAATTGGCAGCAATGGAAGGGCGCTTTTATGGCAGGTGTTTCAGATTTTATACCAACAAAAAAGATCAAGGGAAAAAACTTTCCACCATGGATAAACGGAGGGATAATTCACGCCATTAAAAAGAAGGAAGCAGCTCGCCGCAGACTAAACTCATCACCGAGTAATCTCCACAGGGCAAAGCTAAACGAGTTGCGAGCATATGCCAAACAGATGATTAAAGAAAGTAGAGCGAACCTTTATGATAAACTCGACTCGGACCTCCGGCACAACCCGAAACGATTCTGGTCAATATTCAAGCGAAAGCAAAATCAGCCAGTGTACCCGATGTTTTAACGTTGGGCAGTGTCGATAACGATTCTTCCAGTCGCACCGCGTCTACCCCTGGTGAGATTTCTGAGCTGTCCAATACACACTTTGCTTCCGCTTTCAGCTGCAGTGTTCCTGCGGAGCCAATTCCGATTATTCCCCTGGTGCTAACGGGTCGTCTTCCGACTGATATCACACTAACATCTGACAAGGTACTTGAGGCTATCCAGTCGCTAGACACCAACAAGGCCACCGGACCAGAAGGAATTTCAACACGTCTGCTGAAAAATACTACACGGAAAATAGCCCCCATCACTCACCCTGTTCTTTAACAAATCACTCCGTCTTGGCATTTATCCAGAGGAATGGAAACTAGCAAACATCGTTCCAGGGTACAAAAAAAGGAGAAAGGTAACGCAAAAAACTATCGACCTATATCCCTTTTATCTATCGTCTCGAAAGTGCTGGAGCGTTGCTCAAATAAAATTCAACACTATCTACTTTGCCTAATCACTGAGGCCCAGCACGGGTTGTGTCTTGTGTGACGCAGTTAATAGAAGTTCTCGAATACATTGGATCCCAACTTGACTCCGGAAAAGAGACTGATGTTATTTATCTAGATATGTCTAAGGCCTTTGATAAGGTCAATCACACAACCTTGATAGATAAGCTCCGATTGTTCAACATAGATGGCAACCTTCTGAAGTGGTTCAGTTCGTATCTTCAAAACCGTAGG
>JANSTQ010170906.1:0-10127 GCA_026167885.1 Bergia puertoricense
CATCTTAAATATACCTGTTCTGTATCCTCCCAGTTGGGTTGGTGTCAAAGAAAATGACAGGTGCGCGCACCACCGATTTCACCATATTATCATGGAGACGCCCGTTGGAATTCAAGTAGTTCTGGAAATGCATGATACCACCCGTAAAACTTAGGAACATGTGCAAGCCAATGAGTCCAGCGAATACGTAGATGTTCAAGTTGTTCTGCTGTTCATTAAAAGGAAGGTCCGTCCAACAAGCCAGCCACCATTCACTGAGCTTCAGAGTCACTGAAAGAAATAACAGACACCCGATTTTGTTTAGGTTATAGCATGATTTGTAGTGGTATTTGGCATAAATACCACGAGTGATATTTCAAAGCCTGAAAGTTAATTGTTCTAAGACAACAAACCCACTAATACTGGGCCTTCGCCAACGAATTCGAGTTAGCAGTCTGGATACTCAACCCTAAAGGTAAATAGTAATAGAACAGATTTTAAAACAAACCTATTCCCAAAATAAGCATTATGTATCAGCTATTGGTCTGCTCAATTACCTTGACTGGCACAAAGCAACAAACACACAGTTATGAGGCACATGGTTGAATTTCCAGCTCGGAAGTATCTCCAATATAAACCCAGAGGGACAGAACCAGTGATACGTTTTTCCTCCACTTGCTCAATTCCCACTGGCAGTGCACATTTCAACTTTGTCTGAGGCTGATCATTTGTAACCTGTGTACTTGATCTCCTTGGTAGTCTTGGAGTCACACTAAATGTTGGATGAACGGAAAACAAATCAATTCCTGCATTTTGAATCTCTTTGTAGCTTCCCTCAGCAACCATGTTGCCTTCTTTCATCAACATAATGCGATCAGCTTCTCTCAGATAACTGAGATGATGGGTGACCAGGATTACCAGATGGTTCTTCAGTAGTCCTTTGATGCACTGCTCAAACACCTTCTTTCCTATCTGGATATCCAAAGCACTGAACGGATCATCCAGTAAATAGATATCGGCGTTATAGTAAACTGCGCGTGCTAAGCTCACACGTGCCCGCTGACCCCCACTTAAACTTGTCCCGCGTTCACCAATGAAGGTGGCGTCACCCTTTGGAAACGTTTTGAAGTCATCAGTCAGTTGACATGCAGCAATTATTTCTTGATACCTGTTATGGTCATATGGTAAACCAAATAGAATGTTCTCACGAACAGTCCCAGTAAACACCCAAGGTGACTGAGGGGCATACGCAACACGACCTTGTTGTTTGATCTTTCCGAACGCGGGACGCATTTCTCCTAATATGGACATTAGAAGAGAGGATTTGCCAGAGCCGATTGGTCCAGTAACGGCCAGCAGGGCTCCACTTGAAAGGCTAAAGTTTATGTTGCTGAGGCAAGGTTGGGTGCTTTCCCCATTCCAGTAGCAAGTTGCATCCTGAACATGGAGAAATGCAGAATCCTCCTTATTGCCGATGTCAACAACATTATTGTTGTTGCTGTTGATAGTTTCAACTCTATTATCATCATTCGTATTGTATTTGTTGTCGTTGCTACCACTATCGTCACTTTCGTTGCCGCTTTGATCTATTGTTATTACAATAGGAATTTCATTATCAACACTGTTATTGTCGTCAGTATTGTCTACAAAGGAGCTTTTGCAATCTGATCGTACCTTACGAGAATAAAGTCGTCTAAAAGTTCCGTGGTATCCGTTATCTGGTATAACATCTTGAACTTCTTTTTTTGGAAAAATATAATTAAGAACTGAAAATGCTGGGTTGTCAAAACTCATCGATATGTCTTTCTCTTCATAAGCAAGGAACCTTTGAATTCTTTTCAGGGAAGCAAGTCCTTGCAAGGAGTAGCTCATCTGGAGACCGAAATGTCCACAAAGAGAATGCTTAATGTTACCGTACAGCACCATTGTCGTAAATACATTCTGTGCCGTCAGCAGATGGCCTTCCGCCACAAGACAAGTGTACAAGACCAGACTCAACAACACCATGGTAAGAAAATAGATGATCACGATTCCTGCCAGCAGTACTGATAACCAACGGATTTTCTTCAGTTCAAATCTGGAGCAAGAAAACCATTGTGTCAGCGTTTTCCACTCTAACTGCATTTTTTTTTTGCTTCGAATATGTTATCAGTGCATCGTTTCAGCGTGATATCGTGCCTGGCTCTACGTTATCCTGCACACTTTTACGTGAATGTGGCTAATCAAACATCAGTACACTACATTTATTTTGCAATTTAAACACTGTGAATGCAAAGACTATCTGAGAATGCAAAAACTTTAACTATTTTTAGGGTTATGTGCTTGGCACAGTATTTCTGGAATCTTCTATTAGCTCAATTTTATATTGTTAGTTTCCCTGGCTGGAAATTTTAACTGAAAAGAAATTTTGTGTCATTTCTGGGTTTGTGTATCAATAATTTCAATTATCATCCTGTCACAATGTTTTGTACCGATAATCGCCGAAACATATTTTGTTATCAGGAAGAGGGCTAACGTTTAATAATTATTTAATGAATTTGGAGGTTTTTGATACCTTCGAAGTTTTCCAACCATGTCGCTCATTGGTTTCTCCCATGTGTTCATCTTTATGGCACGGATTCCCGAGAGAATTTCTCCTGTGAGTCGAACTCGGCGGTCGGTCAGCGCTGAAACTTTCAGGTGCAACTTTCCGAGTTGTTTACCTGCGACAGGAAATCATATTCAAATTAAAAGGTTGTGATGTACTGCATTGAATCGGAAACTTGTTCTGCTAAGTAAGAACATATATCAAAGTGTACATGTTACTTTACGTGTTTTAGCGAGAAATCAGCTTGGAAATCTCTGTTGTGCCAGAAAAGCATTGTTATACACGAGTTGCGAGTTGCATGTATTGTATCTCGCAATGAGATAACCTACATACACGCAGTATCTTTTTGAGTTTTGAAAGCAATATATCTACATACGGCATAAGTAGGTCAGAATGAATATTACCAACACTCTTACCTATAAATGCCAGGATGGGGATAAACAACAGCATATAAATACTGGCTACTATCGCTAACCAGCCGATCATCCTCCATACGAGATAGGTTGTGATAACAAGTTCAAGGGGAGCCAACCAAAGGTAATGGAACGACCTGAAGAAGTTGTCGAACTTGCGTACGTCATTGGAGACTAAGTTGATCACGTGACCAGTCGTAAAAAAAGCTACTGAGCTCTGAGTCAGCTTAAAAACCTGAAAAAAACGAGTACTGTGAGAAAAGGAGGATTTCCTTTATTTCGTAATTCGTGTGCCTTTTCCTCTTTTTACACCTCGGTTTAGAGTTAAACAGGGAATACGTATCTATTTCTAGCACGTATATTTTTATACACAGACAGGTATGATAGTTTTGATTTATTTCTGCGAAGGACTTAGACGTGTACCTTAATTACCTGGCCTTGTGTCACCTCAATACTGGAACCAATTAACAATATGAGCAACGTCTTACAGTCTCCATGTTCGTACTTTCGAATATTCCATTTTGAATGGTTATTTTCATTCTTTAACAATCTGTTCGAAATATTAAAGTTATTCACTTGAGTTAGGTACCAACCTTTTTGTATACAAGCCCAGTCAGTGCGATTCGAAGACGCATCCCATACAGTTTTCCTAGGTACTGCCCACGATGCAGGGTGATAACGAATATATACGATACAACACACAATGCGGCGACATAGTATTGAAGCAAAGCAACATTTTTCCCGCTAGTCCCCTCGGCCAGTCCAGTTACTAATAGTCCAATCAACAAAGCTTGAGCAATTCTTGAGGCTGACTCAATAGTTGTATAGAACGCAGAATGTAGTAAGCCCCTTCGATAACATCGCCACACCGCCCGACCAATACTCGGCTCATATCCTGGATATTTATAGTTGTGCTCCATTGTTTCCTCGTGCCAGTGTTCGTCCAGCCTTTTTGTTTCATATTCAGCTTTGTTTTCGTTATCGAGCTCATGTAAATCATTGACGTCCAGTATGTTGTTTGAAAATCCTTTTTGGAATATCGGATTTAGCCACGAAAAAAGCAATTGCGATAAGAAATGCGGTCGTGGAATTGTTGACGCCCTATCGTATGATGTAACCATGCTTGTTAAGGTGAACTGTAAAATAAACCAGTTATCAGACGTTAGCTTATGTTAATGTTTGGAAAAAATCTATCTTGGTTTTTACTGTCTTTTGATGAGACGTAGAATAATAAACAAACGAGGTTAATTAGAGAACATTACACTTGAAGATACAAACAATAATGAAACACAAAAATAGATTAGGAACGTTTTCTACCAGAACTTTTCTACCACCATGACTTCCAAAATGATACATTACTACAAATTTTGTTTAAAACCTGGGCTTTCATTATATAAAGATTTAAAATAATTATGTGAAAAGCTTCAAAACCGCAACAATGACGATAAATGGGCCATGAAATGACCAATATATCGACTAGACACGCACATTTAACGAGAACGTGTTGACTTTAGTATTCTTTCTGTTAGTCGCTTTTTTAAGAATCCACTTGTCAAAAGATCCCACTGATAAACATAATCTCCGTGTGTGTGTGTGTGTGTGTGTGTGTGTGTGTGTCTCTCTCTGTCTCTCTGTCTGTCTTTCTGTCTCTCTCTCTCTCATAAATTTATGACTTAATAAAGTATTTTCCTTCAAGAAAACCATGCCCGTTATCGCTCAAGGCTACATTTAAAATGCTTCAAACAAAGACGAATTACTTAATAGGAAATTATTTCGTCATTTGTATTTATATAGAACGTAATATGAAAAAGATTTCAGAAGTGACTTTGAACAGTGATTATAACTTAGTTGCTCATTTCTAAAGAGTAGTATGATACAGATCTTGCATAATCCATAAAATAGTTTATTTTTAACACGTCACGTTGCAGCTACAATCTTAACTTGACTGACATATAAAATCAACGAACTTTCCATTGTGTTGATGAACAGATAAGCCAAGACATATAAAACAAACTCCTCATAAAACCAGTTTGCAAGAAACGCATAATGTACTTTATACCAACAATCATTAAGATATGACTAGTACAACTAGTTTGCAATTAACGAATAATTACGAAACAGCTTAAGTGATTCCGACGTTCCAACGATACCGATCCAGTTCTAATGCCCAGAATTAGTAATAACAAAGTCATTGAGAACAAAATGAAGCATGCAAACCCATATGTTGAGTATACATATTTTAAATTAGTGCTCAGTTTGATACTGTTGATTATGCTGAATCCTTTAGTTTTCTTTTGCTTTTCTACTGGTCTTGCAGTTTCGATGAAACTGAAACTGCTTAATGGACCAACCGATGGCAGGTAATCTTTTCCGGGAATATATTGTCACATCAAACAGTGATTATAGTATTTAATTTTCCTAATGTTTCATACATGTTTCAGCTCATGATCAGAAGACAGTTGTTTCTTGTAAATTAATAAAAATTCCTATTCTGAAAGAGTCCGCGAAAACAGATGTCTGTATTATAATCATATATAAACATCCTGATTGTACAAAAATTTGAACAGGTGAACGTTTTAGCTGACTACGTACGAAAACCTTGAAATGCGTCACACTGTCAAATATTCCTGACTATTGCAGATTTTGGTTAAAACGTTTTTGTATTACACGCTCTTTTATAAGAACAACTTTATCATGAAAATGAGGCAGATATTGCCCGAAATTTGAGAATATTTCAAGACGAAATTCTATAAATCGTTACTTAATCCGAGTCCGTAATACAACACCTAAGCTTTCTTGTTTCTGCAACATTTAAAAGTTTCATACTAGGAGCGAGGATGTGTTCATTTCAAGTTTTTTTTCCAGTTTACGACAGCCTTCTTATCAATCACGGAAATAAGAAAAATTTAAAAACAATTTGAGGTTAACACTGAGCCTCAACCAAACTATGTGGTTCTTATATAAAAAAGTGTGTAGTGAAGCATTATCATTCTCCTGCAACAACTGAACGACAAATTTCAAATTACTAGTTTGTACCCTTTCCGACTACTTTTACAGTTTGCTGTAATTTGTTTCTACTAAGACATTTTCTACCTGCAGTTTTAACAGACCTTGCGTGCTCCGCTCTCCTTCCTCGATCAACCGCAGTGGAACATTAAATGAAGTGGCGGCAAAGAAAGTTTCCATTTAAGCCTGCGGTACATTAGCATATATGACGACAGTCATGGAAGTTATTTTTAAATGCACTTTATGCTTTAGAAAGTTTAATGGTATTTAATGTGATAGCTAAAATTTTAGGATTATTTAATTACCAAACTGTGGCTAACTGTGGTTTCTTGAATCTGAGGATACTAGTTGAGTTAAGTTGCACTTTACTACAAATACTTGAATTAACTTTGAATTTGTCAAGTATTAACTTTATCGGTGTTGAAGTGCTTTACTGACTCCTAGTTGTGGTTTTAACGTAACTGTGTTATAGAGTGTCTGTATATCCAAATAAAGGCATAACGAGCTATTGTATCGGCTGCTCTTTTCCTGCGCCTGATTTTTAATTTCACGGTAAAATAGGTAAGTTTATAATGCCTCAGGGATCGCGTGTTTGAGCTCATCAAGGATAACAGTTTGTTTGTCGTAGCACGACAGGGCTTTAAACGTTTGAATTAACTGCCTCTTAAGGGTTATGTGGCGTACAATAAGATGTAAGGTTGTTGTTATTAAGTAAAATGTATTTTAGATGAGTGCAAACAGGCTTTAACTGCCTATAAAGTGCTGGACAGAGTCACAAGAGAGGTCGTTGTTGCTAACCCAAACACAAGTAATTAATCACATATATTGGCGCCTCGGCGCAAAATCGTATCGCATTGTATAGTATCCTATTGATGAAAAAAGCTTTGATGTCATAGAACTTGGGACATTTTCCACACGGAAGAAGTTTCTCTTCCTTTTAGCCATCTTTTCAGTTTTAACAACACAAGATTGTTTCCATTGAGCAAAACGAGTATATCTTTTACTTGTCTACTTCACTAGATAAATAAAAGGTTGAAACACAGCCAGACATGGCCGAACTTACATACACCTGTCCGTACTCGCTTAACAATTTGTATACTTATGTTAGTATTCACTATATAGCAA
The DNA here is from genome assembly GCA_026167885.1 of Bergia puertoricense. NCBI lineage: Eukaryota > Metazoa > Cnidaria > Anthozoa > Zoantharia > Parazoanthidae > Bergia > Bergia puertoricense. The sequence goes on from JANSTQ010170906.1 coordinate 7,111, forward strand.
CTATTCAAAAGAAATCATGCAAAAATTATGACCCAGTCAAAAACTAATATTTTAAATTAGGTATTAACTTCTTTTGCCTACGTATTTCATCAGGAAAAATACAAAATATTAAACAGCTTAGATGTGTCTTGTTTCTAGAATTGCAATTTTCAATGTTTCCAAAAGTGGAGCAAAGATAATTACTTACTGCGTTTCGTGGTTTTGTTCTTTTATATTTACATGAGTAAAAAACCGATTGAAAAACTTGTTACTCGTTTGTAGCGAGACCCAACTTATAAGCTGTTTGATATGCAGTTTATTTCTAACATTGACCCATCCTGTGAGCACAGAAAGAAGAATGTCCTATCTGTCGATTGTCCACATAGCAGTTTTTTATGTTTTAAAGAGATTGTATCTCCATGGGAAAGTTAGTGATCTGTTGTGTTATTTAGTCAGGAACCTAGAATTATAGAAATTATCATTTTCCAAGACATTGGTTTTTTGTTAACCAGTTAATGCATGTTTTACAGAAAATGCCTGCATTTACCGTAAAAAACTTACTAGCTGTGCTTGTAACATAAACTACAACACTACAACACTACAGCACAACCTGACTGCTGTCTTAAAAAGGCCACCTGTAATGTTTGATATGCTTGACTGTGAAGAAAAATAGATTTGTAATTGAAAATCTCATCATTTCACCTATTTAGCTTATTAACTTGCTGTTTTGGAATTTATTAGTAGTTTCCGTAACAGATACCGTTAGCAGCCTTAAAGTTGTTCGTAATTCTTCTTGAAATAGAAACAAAGTTCTTTTTAAACTAGACCAACACTTGAGCTAACTTACTCAGCAAAAGTCAAGCATATTTTTTAGAATAATCAGTTCAACGCAACGTCATGACTCTATGGGGCAACCAGATAGTTCCGCATACCGCCGCGCTGTTCTTAGTTCTATTTTTTATAGTAGAAAGTTTCTGAAGACTAAGGTAGCCTTATGCTTATGCTTAAGGTAGCTTGTAATATAGTCAATACTAAATTATTTTAGAAGAAAAGATCACCAACGAATTTTCTATTTTACGAATGCTACCCGTTTTCTCTCATGCGTCGATTTAATGAAACTTCATTAAATCAACGCGTGAGGAAAACGGCTAACTAACTAGTTATGTAAAATCAAAGAAAGTCGATATCTTGTAGAATGCCAGATTGTTCTATTCTAAAATGGAACGTAATTAAAGAGCCATTTACTTTACTCAGCTTCATTCTACTGACACCACTGACAAAACTATGTCTGCCTTGGAAAGAATTTAAAAAATTTCAAGTAGTAAACTTTATTTCTTGCTTATTATATAAGAACTAAGGGCAGAATATTCAACACACTCGTGAAATCAGAGCTGACAGTAAGAATCTGCATTCCTGAACGGACAAGTAGGCAACCCATTATAGGGCCCTTTCCAGACCTCTGGTCTGACCCTGGTCGCGTGATTAGAGTCGCCATGCTGGACCGGAAGCGTCCCAGCGGTAACTCAATGCAAAAAAATTTGGTTCCACGTAAAACTTTTTTTTTTTTTTTTTGCAGAAGTGAACGAGAATGCTAACATCTCACAAGTCACATGACCAAAGTTCCGAATTTGAAGCTTCACGGATTATTTTTGCAGCTGAGAACACAGAATCACTAACTTTAATATCAGAATAAAAGGACGACAACTCGATTCAGCGGACAGGTGAGTGGTTAACGATTCGAAACTGTGCAGATAAAGGCGCTTTTCATGAGTTTTAGGATGTAATTTGGACTGTTAATCGGGTGTGTTACATAATTCCTATGGACAGTAAAGAACAAAGACCTTGGATAGCTAATGGAATTCCATGCAGCTCAAGTTACACATTCCAGATTTAGATATTGAGACGCTGTTCAATACACAATCTTACAAATTTTGTACATAACATTAGAAACTATATTAATCGTGTTGCCAAGTGAGATCAGAATTCCTGTTATAATAACTGACATATTTTAATGTGACTGAGCATTTTATTGTTTGTGTCCGAGAAGTGCTCGTCCTCAATAATGTTTAGAGTGTTTGACCGCAAGATCAATATTCTCAGTTGGTAAATTGAAGTAATATCGTGACAGATAGCATTTGTTCTTACGTTTGATTATGTAACTTCTTTGTCACAAATCTTGCATAAATAATTCACATGTGATGTTAACTCAACACGTGTTTAAGTATGAAAATTCTTATTCGAGTGGTTTGAGGTATCGAAATGCTACGGCTTAGCGGCAAAAAATAACTGATTACTGAAGTACTGTGTTAACACAAAAAACGTTTTCAAAACAACCATATTTGTAAAACCCCGTGTCACGTACACATGGACCAGTTGCTACTTGGGCTCCCGCACACTAATGCAGATAACGGACGATTAAACCACATAACTGACTTCATAATAATAGCAACACTTATGTTATCTACTTAGTAGCTTTTAGTTCTTAATCATGGGTTTTCTAAAGTTGAGCTTCAGTGCAGGATATTGATAGTATTACATCATTTAAACTCGTGTTTTTACTAAGTTTTAACTTTTACCCTTTTCGTGTTCATTTCAGATATTGTATTTTTTATTTAGGGTATATGTTCAAAATATGCACCAACGGGGCGGGGGAAGGGAGGCAACATCCAGTGCGGTCAATAAGATATAATACATTATCATTTTATCTAGTGGAGTATATTTGACAATCAATAATTAGAACATTCAAAGTAAATATACAAAAAATCAATTATCGAGAGTAAACGAGTAATAATGTGACCTGAAAACAGAACGAATCAGTTAGTTCGAGTTAGCGAGAGGTTCAAGGCAACGAGGGTTCGAGTTATTATGAGTCAGCTGTATCTTGTAACTGGCTTTCTCCAATCATGGTCAATAGTATTGGGACGGTTCCTTCCCTCGCATCAATGTTGAGTAAGCTTTATCAAAACTCTCAAAAATTTGCATTTTTATGTACAGTCAGAGGTTCCAACATTGAACAGGGGGAGAAGGGAGGGGGGAGA
>JANSTQ010170939.1:0-10124 GCA_026167885.1 Bergia puertoricense
AATGATTCACATTAGCAATTTTTTGGAAAAGTCCGATTTCCGAGGGTCCCGCTGCACGAAGAGTGATGCTGCTTTGGAGGCTAGAGTTTGATTATACACTCCGAATAAATTACACTTTTACGGCTGGAATCCGACTGCAACCGTGCACTCTGTGTCCATGAGCTAAATTTGTTCGGTTTTACAATCTTCGTCCGTGTCTGCAAAGACTTTTAAATGGGAGTTTGGAATCCTTATAAGTTCGTCTAATACTAGTTCGTAGTCACGTCTGGCTTTGACCTCTGCGCGTTTCAGTTTTTGTCTGAGCCGATTTCTTCCGCAGTTACGACACAACGATAATCTGCCTGAACTCCAATGTCGCAACTGCGACATGGCATTGGAAATTTCATTCCCTCTTTGATCTGGAAGTTGTGCTGCGCGCAAAAGTGCCAAAGCAGTTGTTTCGTACTGATTAATCTTACGAACCATTGTTAGTATCAGAGTATAACTGGACAGTCATATATCTAAATAGGTGTCTCAATCATCCTCTTTCGATGCAGCTCGTGTGGAGGAGGAGGGGGGGGGGGGCTGCATCTCAACGCAACCCTAACTCGTAAGCCAGTGGGGGTGGGTGGGACTGGGTGTCCCTCGTTCTCTCGCTTCTTTCTCTTATTTTTCTTGGGGAGGGGGCTAGGGTCGTTTGCTGAGCAGAAAACTACTTCCCTATGGTGATGGTGCTCTCATATATATGCAAAGACATATCCATGGGGTGTGCCCAGGCCCCTTGTAGCTCTCATCTGTTGTCATAAGGGAGTGAGTGTCCAGATACCCTCACTTTCCATACTACTCGTGTTGATTTTCTCCCACAGTGCACAACAACAATTTTTTTAAAGGGATTGATTAGAAAAAATATAGTTTGGAAAAATGATGTAGCATAAAGTTTTATATTAATTTTCTTATATTATTTTGTATTACCAAGTTAATGCTAAATTAGCGAAAAACTGTTGATCGAAGTGCGTGCGAAGTTAAATGCCAATTGTATTTTACTTTCCTGAGGGGTAGGAAGATTTTAAAATTGAAAGGGGATTTTCCTTAAAACATTTTTTCTTTTCTTTTGTTTTGCGTGCGCGGGGGAGTTGGGGGGGGAGGTACAATTTTGTTCACAATTAAACTTTGAAAGTACATTTTTCTATGACTTGTGCTTTCCAAAGGTGGTATAACTGAAGTATACATTTGTTCAACGTCGATAAAAATCACACAAGAATGATTCAGAAGTCTGATAGTCTACAACGCGTCGTTTCATCCAGAAATTGGCCAGTAATCTCACCCGCCAATGTTTTGGAGGGAAATAGGGGATGATCTCATTTCATTTTCATACACCTAATTTTTTTTAGAAAACCATGACCGCTCCTCCTGGGACACATAAAAGGTACAGCTTTTTTTAACGTCCAGAACACCCAACACCCAAACAAAACAGTTTGTTGAAACAAGAGGCTGCGATATGCAAACTGTTTGAAGAAAGCCCTTCATGATCGACAAATACAACACAAGAAGGAATGTCTTGTATCGAAGGAAATACTTGTAGTAAAAAACGGCAGAACAGACATTGGCGCTCCAAAATACTATAGAACAATAAATTTAATGAAATTCTCACTTGCATGCGTACTTTGTAGTGTTGGAGGATCGAAAGCCTTCGATACTGTGAATAGGGACACATTATGGAGAATAACTTTAATCGGAGAATACTGTCTGTCACAACACTGGCACATACGATGCATAAATAGAGATAATAAATGTAGTGTTCAGCGAACAACTGCAGCAATCGATATTGAATTTACGATGTTATAATCTTTGTATCTCACGTGGACGCGAGAACAGCGGCGTACAAAAAGGAAAGCCAAGAAAGACACCTGCAGTTGATCGGCTGAGAGAGAAAAAAAAAACCCAAGCATTTAAAAGCATCGCGACAAATGAGCTGCTGTCAAGAACATAAAAGCAAAGATGGAGATGATATGGGGCCCTATTAACCTCTTAGAAGGGAAATCATGGCAACGACTTGATTGTGGTGTCCAACAACTGAAACAATTATCTCCAAACAAAACGAGGACATATCTAAATACGTAAAGATTTGACACTGTGAACCATTTAACAGTTCACATTGGAACCAAGCTTTCTAATCACGCTTTGGCTAATTCAAATTGAATGCTAACAAGAAATATCAAAATTTGAAATACCACACAAAATTACAGTGGAGGCGGAAATTAAGGTGCTGGTTTCTGAAATGTTATTGAAAAAATACGTGGCATATTTAGCTGTTGTCACCGAACTCTTCCTCCTTATTCAGACCCGCGTGGTTTCATGTTGTTCATTACACGTGTCAACGGTTCTGTGAAGGGCAGATATATATTGAACAAAGCAAGTTTCATGTTCGCGAACATTTAACAAAAAGAAGATATCAAGTCCTTGTTATAAGCAAACCATTTATGCTAATCCGATGACACGAGGCAGCCAGGATGAAAACACATTTAAATTATACAGAAGCCAAAATATTTCTCAAAAATGAACACTAACACAGCTGATCATAATTAGGAATCCTTAACTTTGTTCAATATATTCTACAATTGGTTTCGACAGTCTCCTTGTCAGATCGTATAGCCACCAGCTAGCGCATGTAATCATCCATGATCCGGACTTTATCGCACGACATATGGTGTGTTGTTTTGCGCCACCAAAAGTTTTCTCCACTCCTGATTTTTATAAAGAAGCTTATTATGAAAAAGCTCTTGGCGGAAGTTTAAGACACCAGTTCTATTTTGTGTTTGATACCGGCTCAGTTAGCATTACCTGTCCGACTAAAATTACCATAATTTTCTTCTTAAAGATATTGCTAAAGAATTAGAGACGAAACAAATGAGACAAAACGAATATATGTATGAAAGTGCTTGAGAAGAAAAATAATTAGAAGTATGTATGATGTACATATCGTTACTCTACTTATTTTGCCATATCTAGAAAAAAGTTTCTTGTTTTTAAAGTCTTTTTCTCTCCTGTTAAGGCAATTCCTTCTCATTTTGTGTGTCTTTGCGTGTCTTTACGTGCGTGTCTCTATGAGTATCTCTCTTTTTGTCTCTTATTCGCGTGTTTGTATGCGGCTTTGTTTGTGACAGTCTTTGTATTATTTGTGTTTTAATTTGTTTGTCGATATCAGTCTAAGTATATCTTTGTGCGTGTTTTGTGCAGTGTAATACTCTGCTGTTTATATCTTTGGACACGCCGAATATGACAAATTCTAGATCTCACTCTCTTACCATTTATAATCTTTCAACGCGAGCTGTAGAAAAAAAAAACTTTTATTAAATCATTCAGTTCATTATTTAATAAGAAAACTCTCTATTCAAAATATTAGATTAAAAATATTTTGTTATTTTATTGCTCTCGAATAATATTGTCATCTTAAACCGTGTTTAGTGTTTATGGTTTTGTTTGTTTATATGAGGTTGTGTTGCTTTACATTTTGACTTTATACCATGCAATACAAAACTAATCTGCTTCTTTTCATAAAAGTTTTCTTTGCGCTGAGTTCCACGGAATTTTCTATAGTCTACTTTAAACACGAATGGAAATATCTTAGCAATCCGACCTTTAAGCTCATGTATAAACGCTTCATTCCTGAAAGCGTACAAAAGTGGATTCATTAAACTATTGAAGCTAAGCAGTAACACAGGAACTCCTCCCGTTAGACCTCCTTTGGTTCTAAAAGACCATTTTTGGGCCAATGGAGTCGTAACCCACAGCAGACAGAAGAAAATTGGTGTGACGTAAAATATCATATTGCTAAAGACGAGTAGCGCAATTTGTTTGGCCATTGCAACTTCTCTCCTGTTCCCGTTAACTTGGCTTGCTTTCTTCACAAAAAGAAACATGTGAACATATAATGCAACGATAATTAGATACAGTGTGAGCCCAAAGAGGCTCATCATTAAAGTGATTATATAAGTATGGTAAGGGTCTTTTACGGGTCTGAATGGTACACAAAATGTGTTTCCCATATAAGTTCCTATTCCAACAAATGGTAAGGAAGCCGAAACTGTGGCGTGAGTCCAAGTAACTGCAATGTAACGTAAAGCACGGCCACTTCTAAGTCTTCGGCCAGGATTCATTACAAACACTATTACAAGGTATCGCTCTACAGTTAACAATAACGAAGTAGTAATCATTGTACTCTCCCCTAAAACCCAAATGAATCCAGAGAAATTGCAAAAATATTCCATTAAAGCTAGAAAATGTAGATAAGGAACTTTACGTGCGATTACTAAAGAAAGGATGTACGAGCTATTTAGAACATCACTAATAGCCATGTTAGAGACAAGAAGCAGAGACACTGTTTTACGTAGGGGCTTTGTGGAGAGAATAATCACGATTGTTATCAGATTAAGAAGCAACGCGACTGGGCCAATCACAAGTGCTATGTTCAGTATGTCATTATCAGTGTCATAGCAACGATGGATAGGTGTAGATTTAATTTCCGAATTAAAACATTCTGTTCGTTCTGCAATGCATCTTGGGAAAAAACCGTATCGAGCAATCAACAGTGTCATGTTACCAATTACTTTGTACATGTGACCACGGCAGTGTCTGTGAACACCGAAGTAGAATTCGCCATTGCTGAGGTCTTTTGAAGAATAGCTGTAGTCATTTGGGCTTTCCCGTTTTTCTATCAAATTCTTGTAGGTATAATTCCTTTGCAATATGCAATTCTTGCATTTGTCACTTAAAGAAGCACCTTTAATCACCTGTAAGCTTTGGATCTGAAGCAACGACTCGCTAGGTATCCAATCGTGATCTCCTCTTACTTCGATTGCGGAGAGTGAGGATGGTAGCTGGCCAACAAGACTGTTCATTGTCGACGACTTTAGTTGGCTGACAATTAGAGTTCTAAAATCAAAAAAAGATGTTCTTATTCAGCGAAAATTGAAGCATCTAGTTATAGTTTTATCCGCGTATGAAAGTACAAGTGGTGTATAGAATTTAAAAGTATATTTTCCAATACATTTTAGGGAAATTTATCAAATATCGTTGCCAGATTTACAACGGCTGCCGAGCTATAGTGGTTTGAATTTGGCGCGGGTACTTTCCGCCCAGGCAATTTCTGTTTTCAACCACGTTTTACTTGATGAACACCTTTATAAAAAATTTGTATAATTATTTACTTGAATCTTGTAAAAAGCTGAGGTAAACAACTTACAGCTGTCTCAGTCTTGTGTAATTTTCGAAAATACCATCAGGAAAGCTCAAAAGATCGTGAATTGCAAGTTCTCTGCAATTGGAACATTAATTTGCACATAAAATCTTATTAATAATAGTAATAACAATAGTTATAATACTTTAGTTATGATAATAATAATAATAATAAAGATATTTGAGTATTTAAAATGTCTTTATCTAAATATATTCAAATACACTATCCACAAGAAGTACGTAAGTATTTATGAAATGAAAACGTACTCCATTCCTGCAAACATTTGTAATGTCCATTCACCTCCTTGGTGATGAAGGTGACTGATCAACCATTTTAGATGGAGTTAGAACAGATTTGTTTGTGAATGTATTACTGAACTGAAAATAACATGAAATTTTACAACCAATGTACGTTCTATTTTTGTTTTTGTCTCTGCTTTAGTCTATTTGTTGTGTAAACATGGAAGCAGTGCCAAACGGAATTGTCATTGCAAATAGTTTTTGATCTGTTTGTTTGATTCAAACTACACCTGACTCTTTAGTCAAAATCAGGTCATTTGTTCTAAGCTTTCAGTAACAGAGGATTTATAATCAAGGATATCGGTATATCTTATGTTCATAACAAACGCTGTGTAAGGAAGACAGGTTTTAGTTCATATTTAACCCTATTCTGGCGTTATTGGGACTGGGGGGGGGGGGAGCGCTTTCCCTCTCCCCTGCCCCTCCTTAACTCCAAATCTATAAAAGCTTTTGCTATGGAACTTGGCAGCTAGGTAAATCTTTGAAAACTATTTAGTTTGACAAAGTTATATTCTGTTCTTGGCGTCATTATAACTTCATTATGACGTCATTTTTTTTTTTAAATCGAGTTTCTCCAAAATATAATCTTTGTTATGTTTCTTTCAAAATTTGCATTTGAAAACATAAATGCAACCTAATTACAAAAGTGTTAAAGCGCGATTATAAGATAATGAGAAATCATAAGGTTTGAAGTTGTCATTTGCTAACTGAGAGGCCAAGGGAGAGGACCTTGTGATAAAATTTGTCTGTTGCAAAAATTTTAAAGATGTTTGAATAAAGATAGACTAAAACAACTTGCATGAACAAAAAAGTAACATTAAAAACGAAAATACTAATCATGACGTCATTAAGACGTCATCAGTCCGCCATCTTGGATTTTATATAACAACAATATAGTGACATCATAAATTACCTTAATTGATCCGAATACCTTTTTGCTATTTGTAGAAGCGGTTAACAAATTTACTACCAAAAAGCATTAGCAAAATCAACAAAGGTCTTTGTATTAGATCCAACGAAAATATACTACTAGTGCTTTTCTTTCTAAACAAAGTAACGGCAAAATACAACACAAATTGTGCCAACACAATCTACAAAATCTTGCAGTTCGATAATATCACCAAAAGCAATTTCTCATTGAATAATTGAACAAAGTCATAAAACGTTAGCATACTTACAAACTACCCACTTTTTGTGGATGTAAAATTGCTGAATGAAGATCGCTCCAGTAATGAATGTTGCAGAAAGCCAAAAAAGAGCGTTTGGCAATATTCCAGGAACAGTTGCAGATGCTTCCTTGGCACACTGTATAACTGCTGTTACTGCTAAATGCCAGTTGTATATTCCAAAGAGCAATGACAGACAACAGAACTGCCCCAGTTTCGCATTTAATCATCTGCAAGATATATAAAGGTGTAACAGTTTTGTTGTTTTGCATTGTATATTCAAATAAGCTATATGCATTCTTTTTTTCTAGTAAACATGTGTCTCTCTTTGACACTGTGTGTATAAAATGTACATACAAGTGCGTGTGTATGTGTGTGTGTGTGTCATTGTGTATTTTTTTTGGTATCTTTGTGTGTCTGTTTCTCGCCTCTACTGCATCATGATATTCAATGCTAACAAAATACTAAATCACAATTTTTCATAATTGTGTTTTTAAGGACGAGTTTGTACTAGTCAAAATTATATTCCGATTTTATCATTATATCATTTACTCCATAAAGCACTTCAGCATTTTAGCACTTCAGACATCAAAATCAAATTTTTGCTGCTAATTTTGTATTTTTCATTACTACAATGCATGGTGAACTTACTATACTTGATATGAAGAAAAATGAAAAAAGGAGAAAACTACTGAAACACGTTTTTCAAAAAGGTGATGCCATTTATTTGGCTACGGTAACCATGGAAACTAATTAGAAACCACGTGACTACCTTTAATTGAAATTACAAAGGCAACTGATTACGCGTGCCAAATTCCAAGTCAAACGGATGGAACGTATCGAAAGTAGAAGTCCGATTGACCTCCATCCCCCCTCATGCTTTCGTGTAACTTTAAAAGGCTTATGCTTTTTAGGGTTAAATTTATCCTCCAAATCAAAGACAAAGTCCAAACAAATTGAATGTGGCAACCCGACACTTGAGTTGATGAACAGAAAAATTATACAATCAAGAACAACTTAAGAACAATTTGAGGCTCAAAAGTCCCAAAAAATCTAACAGCAACGTGTCTCGATCAACACATCTGGTTCTTGTGATAATTATAATGATAATAATAATGATAATGATGACTGATGAAGATAATAATAAACGTGTATAACAATATAGTTAAATTGTAACTCATATTTGTGCTTTTTAGATTTTGAGAAAGCTTCCGATAGTTTGATGAGGGATTCCTTGAGGAGAGAAATGCTAGAATACGGTTTTCCACGAAAGTGCCTTTTATAAAGAAAGATGAGACATGAAAAGTTTAGAAAACCAGTTCAGCAAACAATCTTGAAATTAAGTTGTAATAATCTTAGTCTTAGGATGAAAGCGGGCGAACGCACAATACTAGTTTCATGTGGATGCGACAAGAACGAAGGCGCACCAGAGAAGTAAAACCAAGAGAGAACTACATAATAAGAGAATAAAACATCATTGTAACGTATCAACTGCTGCCAAGAACAGAAGAGCGTAGATGGCGATGATACAAGGCCCTATTTCTCTCTAGGAACTGAAATCATGACACCGACTTGATTGTGGTTTATAATATAAAAGAACATCTCCAAACTAGATGATTCCATCTCTGATTGCGTAAAAATTTGGCATTGTAAGGCATTTAGTAACTCACCTTGGATCTAAGCTGACTTTTTACACTTTGGCCGATTCAAATTGAACGCAGAAAAATAATAATAATAATCCGAAACACCGCGATAATGATAATCAACGTGGAACACGAAGAACGGATCGGAGAAAAAAGATCTGGTGTTGATACAATCGTGACAGATTCAGCAGATGTCTCCTGAACTCTTTGTTTTTATTCATCCCATTACTGGTGTCGATGTTCCTGTAAAGGGCAGCTATATATTAAACCAAACAAGTTTCAGGTCCCTGAAAAACGAACAGGAAAGAGATATTGAGACATTGTAGAAAAGCCATTTTAGAAGATTTAACGCTTGGCATCTACGGCCTCTCTAGCAATTCCAATGACACGAAACAGTCATTTAAACATATTTAAATTGTAAGAAGACAAGAAAACGTTTCTCCTTGATAAATACTAACACAAAAGCTGATCATCAGTAGGAATCTTTAAATATATCCAATTCTACAATTGGTCTTGGTTCTTTCCGGTCAGACCGTGTAACCACCAGCTGGCGCACGTGATTAATCCACCGTTGACTTTATTACACAACATACATCACATTTCATTGGAAGTGTTGTTTCGTGACACGAGAGAATTTCCCATGCCTCTGATTTCTTAAGTAAGGCTTATTATGGCGAAAATGCTGGTGTCGAAAGTTTGAGCCACGAATTTTATATTATGAGCTTGGTATCGGATGCAACATATCCGACAAAAAGTGGCCATGATTTTCTTCATGAAGATACTCGAGAACCGTGGATAACTTGCAGACAAAACAAATCAGACAAAATAAAGATTTGTGTGAAAGTGATGGAGAAGAAGAAGTCGAGATACAAAAAATGTTTAAAAGCCCTCTTATTTCTGTGGACTTGTATTATCTCATTTTCGAACGAACTGTCCACAAAGCATAATTATTTAGCGCCGACTGACACATTCTTTAACTCACGTTTAAGAGTAAAATTTAGATGACTTATTGGTTTGAAAGGGCGCTGCTTAGCATTGTTCCCTTCTTAAAATTTTCTTCTATGAAAAATTATAGCAATATATTGCGAGATATATATTTCTTGTCAAACGACTTTATAAAATAACACTTATAGTCACCTAAACAAACACAAACAACTCATCATTATTACCATATAAAGAGAACGGCGCCATGTTCTGGGTTACGGGTAGTTGGGCCAAGTTATGATGAAGTGTCACTAACATCGACTCCAAATTCTCACAAATTTTCTCTAAATTCTGTGTTCGCACAGCTTTCTTCATCAGGTGGACAAGACTGGTCTCGTAAAACGCAGAACTTAAAAGATATTTAAAAATGTTGTGCTGTTCTTTCTCGATAGAAATTTAAGTTTAAGTAATCTTGAACACTGTTTTCTGGTTTTAACTCTTCCATGTGTTTTCATTCTTTTATATCGATAGGAACTCAGTAGTGTTTCATTCAAAGATAATTTTTGTTATGATACTGAATGAAATTGCGTTTTATCCCAATCTCTGCATTTCTCTCAGTCTCATATGTTATGAAAAAAGTTTGAACTTACTTGATAGCTGTGCTGACATGCCAAATACTTATTTTTTTGTACTTGCAAACTAGCACGTGCTTCTATAACTCAACATAATACCTGCATTCGCAGATCTAAACCTTTAAAGTGTAAAAACATCAAGAAAGTTTTTTTCTGTTTTTTTTCTTTTTATTACTGATCAAGGAGCTTACCTGTAATAACAAACTTAACGTAATGAACCAAAACGTTAGCAGTTATCTGTATCT
>JANSTQ010170983.1:0-20087 GCA_026167885.1 Bergia puertoricense
ACTTTTATTTCATTTAGGACCTTTATTACATTTAGGACCAAATCCGTATTACATTTAGGACCTTTATTACATTTAGGGACATTTATTACATTTGTGCCCCCAACAAACCCGTACCCACTTTTCCCAGTTCATCAGAAACAGCATCAGGCAAGGGCAAAGGAAATCGATGCGGAAAAGTGAAATATTTTTTCTCCTCCTTACCGTTTTACCTCGCATAACAGACCGCTGTTGCGTTTGCAATGATAGTTTAAACCACTAAGTGATAGAAACAAAGGTTCTGTTTTGTTCTAAGAAAAAAAATAGTCTTTTGTCTGTTGTTAAAAATTGTTTAAAAATAAAGAGGAAAATTACTAGGCTGAATACGAGAGACCCACGCAAGAAACAGGATCATTACTGTTGAGGCTACTGTTGTTGCACCTGCGTTTTCGTTGTTTTTTCAAACTTGTTAATTCGTTGAATACATTGTATATTATAGCTAGTTATTGCACATTTTATGACTCAAAATCGAAACAACACCAAACCTTTACACTTTGTGAGGTTACATAGCTTGTTCTCTACCGCTGCTCCCAGTCTGGCGCAGTGCCTGCCTCCATACTGTGGGGTTGGGTTATCGCACTTTCTTGTTCTGCGGGTCCAGCCCCTGCCGCACGTGACCGAGCACACGTCCCATTCCGACCAATCGCTGTAATCTCCATTAATGGGGCACAGTTTGGTATTACAAGGCCTTGTGGGAAATATAAAAGGAGATAGAACTTTGGCCAAACGGATTCAAAAGTCGCGATAAGTCAAAACTTGCGTTTAGACATTGCTTGGACTTTGGATGTGTGGCCAAATGGACTCACTGGTTTATTTATTTGTTTGTTTGTTTGTTTGTTTGTTTACTAGGCAACATAAACCAGCTAGAGAAACCTGAATTGACTTGCGACAAATTTGAGCAAATCTATGCACTTCAGTGCAAGGCCTTGAAAGCTGGTAACTAATCCAAGAACAAGCTAAACACATTACTTCTATCTTGTTTTGACTTGCATTAATTTAAGTCCGTTTGGCCCCTTGAGACTGAGAACTGAGATTGCATATGTATTAAGCTCTAAAGAACTAAGTCGATCCACGTAACATGACAGAAATATTTTTCGCAGAAACAACCAGTGTTTCAAAAAGAACCTGCAACAAACATTTGTAACAGAGAATAGATAACTACAAGGTCTCGTTGAAACTGAAAAATTCAATATAATGACATGTTCGGCATGATGTTAAAAAAGCGCCATTATATTTTAAACTGTAGCGGTTGTTTTCTTTCTCGGTAAAAGACTGCAAATTCCGAAATACAGACAAAAAAATCTTGTATGTAAATATCCACTGAGTAAATCGAGATAATGACTATGCTGATGATAGGCTTTTTATTTGTACTTTGTTTACCGATTCTGCACTGCGGGTCCAAGGCGGGTACAGTTCTCTCCCCCGGGTCCAGGAGGGGGGCGTGTACAATTACGTGTCCTGGTCTGCACACCACCTCCACATGTCTGGCTGCAAGGCCAGCTAAACTCGGACCATTCGGTGTAATTTCCATTCCTCGGACAATCTTGTATTTTACATTTTCTTGTGTCTACTGATGCTCCAAAATGAGAACAATTCCTCCCGCCTGCATAGGGTGGTGGGTCATTGCACAGTCTTCTGCGCAACTGTGTACCACCCCCACAAGAAACAGTACATTTGCCAAACTCACTCCAGCTGCTGTAGTTACCGTCAATAGGACAGTCCCTTTTGTAGCAATGTTCAATTTCTCTTGCTGGACCCAAGTATTCACAGCCGCTCCCTCCATGTTCTGGGATCGGATTAGTACAATTTCTATGTCTTGTTTTCGTTCCGTTTCCACAAGTTACACTGCAGCAAGTAAAGTCTGACCAACTTGTATAGCCACCGTTTACCGGGCAAGGTTTAAGATTGCACATTCTTTCCTCAAGCGAGGCGCCAAACCTTGAACAATTTTTACCTCCATATTGGGGAGGTGGATTTGTACAACGTCTGTTTCTAAATGAGATTCCCCCGCCACAAGATAGGCTACAAGAAGTAAAATTCGACCAGAGAGAGTAGCCGCCATGTATGGGACACTGATGTGTGTTGCACATAATTGTCTCTTGGGAATGACCTGAACAGTTAAAGCCGCCGTGTTGAGGGCGTGGGTTGGTGCATGTGCGCGTTCTGAAGGCCGTACCCCGGCCACATGACACCGTGCAACTACTGTAGTTACTCCATGGCGAGTATCCTCCATCAACTGCAACATTCAATAAAAGATTGGGAATTTGCCAAGTAAAAATACTAACAATCGACAAAAATGGTCCTTGAATTGATTGAGGGACTCAACCCTGATATCATTTCGCACTATTATATAACTTTAATAGTTTCTGCATCAATATTTGTATTTGTTTATATCTTTCTTTCTGCCTGTCTATCTGTTTATCTGTTTGTATGTCTACATGTGTGTGCGATGTTAGCTCAGTTGATAAGATCTCAGACCGCTAACTTGAAGGTCCCGGGTTCGATTCCCGGCTTGGCCATGGGGTTGAATAGTTAGGTGATCTTCTTTCGCCACACCGTCCTTGGACAGGGACGTTAAGCCGTTGGTCCTCCAGATGGATGAAGAGCCACTCTGTGGAAATGCCGTCTGGGTAACGCCATTATTATTATTATTATTATTATTATTATTATTACATGTCTTTCTGTCCGTCTGGCCATCCGTCTGTCTGTCTGTCTGACTGTCTGTTTGTTTGTCTGTCGTCTGTGTTTATGCTTGTGTTTAAATCTGAGTCCGACTTTAGGTCTATGTCTGTCTGTCCGTATCTGTATCTGTACGTGTGTTTGCGTCTGCTTTTTCAACTGATACTGCGACTGCGTTTGTGTTTTTGCTTGTGTTTGTATGTGATCATGTGCATAAAATATTGTTTAAAATGCATCAGATGATGCTAAAATGCTTTTACATTTTTAATCTACTGTAAACCATGTTTGATGTATATTCGTGCTTTACACTAGTAAAAAGAGCTGGTGTGTACGGTACATGTATGTTCCTGTGTCTGTATCTGTTTATGTGTGTGTTTCTGTTCCTGTGCTTAAAAGTGTGTAGATGTTTATGAATGTGCCTGCTTATGATTGCGTTTCTATGTGGCTTCGTCTCCATTTTGTTATCTGTGCCTGTCTTGTGTTTGTAGCACTCTATTATTTTCAGCTATGACGGTGTACAGTGGATCCCACTTTAAAACCGACCCTCCCCCCTCTCCGAATACACGACCACCTCGTTAATGCGACCTATTCGGTTAAATATTTAAGGGTTTAGCAACTTCTTCTCTGATAGAGGCGACATCAGTGCACACAGTGTAGACAGAATTCACAAAATCATCCCAATAATACGATTAAGATTTTATAATTGGTCCGATAGTAAAGGACTTTGTTAGTCTGTTTGTTGTGTGTATGTTTGTGCGTGTGGTTGTTTGCGTGTGTGTGTTTGCATATGTGTGTGTGTATGTATGTATGTATGTGTGTGTGTGTTTAGGTAGGTAGGTAGGTAGGTATATAGCCCTATCTCTTTTCTTCTTTAGTTATTAGTTTAGACAAACGTAACTGTAAGCAGAAAATATTCAAAGAAAGGATATGAAATAAAGAGACTAATGGGTAGGTAGGTAGATATGTGAGTAGGTAGGTAGGTAGACAGACAGACAGATAGGTGAGTAGGTTGGTAATTAGGTGGGTAGGTACGTAGGTAGGAAGGTAGGAAGGTAAGTAGTTAGGTAGGTAGGAAGGTAGATAGGTAGAAAGGTAGGTAGGTAGGTGGAAAGATAGGTAGGTAGAAAGTTAAGTACGTAGATAGGTGAGGAGGTAGGTAGCCAGGTAGACAAGTGAGTAGGTTGGTAGGAAGGTAGGTAGGTAGGTAGATAGGTGAGTAGTTAGAAAGGAAGGTAGGTAGGTAGGTAGATAGATAGATAAGTGAGTAGGTAGGTCGGAAGGTAGATAGGTAGAAAGGAAAGTAGGTAAGTAGGGAGGAGGTAGGGAGGGAGGAAGATAGGTAGTGTGTAACTAATTGTAAGCATTGCAACTCAATTATGCTGAATTATGAGGACGCAGCTCACGAGATCAAACCCAAAGGACATACAGGCGCCTATGACAGCCCCTAAACCGTATATGCCTGACCTCGGAGTACAGCCTACAGCTAGTTTGAATAAGCTGTAGTAAGTGGCAGGCAACAACAACGGGAATACCACACTCTTTTCGACAAGTGCGCAGGTTCTTCTCAGTCCCTCAGTAGAACGTCGAGAGACTAGACCAACGGCTTAACGAGACCTTACCAACTGCATGTGTGTAAATGTGTGGACTTGTAACTGTGCCTAAGTCTACATTTTTGTACTTCAATTTGTATCAATTTCTGTATGTTTGTTTATATTAGTAATGAAGTGTATCTAAACCTTTAGCTCAATACCTAAACTTACAACTTACCTGCTTTGGCAGCATACAGTAATGACAACTCCTCGATGGACAATGGCTGATACCAAATGGCCACCTCGTCAATCATCATATCCGTATTGTGCATAAGTAAGTAATCTGCACCAACTGTTAATCTATTAATAGGTGGAACATCGCCAGTAAAAGGGTCTTTAAATTCTAATCTCTTCGCATCCTCTAAATGTGTGCAGTTGAAGTACATATCACTTCTGTTAATGGTCTTGTTCCATACCAAAGATATATGAGTCCAGTACGGCGCATCCCATGTTACATTTAACTTTCGAGTCTTTTCTGGACTGTTTACATAGAAGGTTAATCTTCTTCCTTGAATAAAAAGTGCAGTCCCAACAGATAACTCTCTGCGAGATATTTGGATTATAGAATTGTATTTGCCTGAATACGCTGTTGCCCTTAATTTCAACCAAAATGTTATTGTAAACCCATCATCGCATAGATCAGGGTTGCTAAGACATGTTCCCTCAAAGTCACCAAGAACAATTCCGCTACCAGCCTTGTCGAGAATTCTCAAGCCTTTCTTGCTATAACCATCGACAAGTTCCACTGCGTAGGCTTCTGATGATTTCTCCCGCTTTAAGTCTCTCACTCGTCCTTCTTGTAAAGAATTTAACGACCAGTAATGGCTAGCACGTCCATACCAGGGGTCATAGCCTTCAATATAAACAAGTAAGAAATTACTATTTAGGTTTTATCAAGTCTGAATTCCACATATTTGAAGTATAATTCGGAGTTCCTACGAAAAGGAAATCAAAGGTAAGATACAAGTAGAAGAACATTATTAGCATCTTTGAGCTGCATTTACAAACGATTAGACAAAGAAGCTGTAGAGCTAATCGAGCAAAGCTAGTCGAGCTGAGTAACTACAAGTTTTGCTTACAATAATAAATGAGGTTGGCAATGAAGCAAGGTACAAAAACAACGGAGCAACGGTGATCTGTTGCGAAGGTTGTGGGTTCGAATCCTGTCAAGGTCAAATATTCTTTTCTCTTTTTCTGTATTGGCCTATTTCCTTTCTTGGGCTAATGCTCAGAAGGAATTACTTGAGTTATTGAACATTACTTCAATTTACTACATTTTAATCACTACTACACCCAACAGCCTTTCCAAGCTGAAGGTGACAAAAAAAGAAAATCAATGGGTTTAGAATTTTAAAACAATGCCAACTGAGGAGGTTGGGGAACTCGTTTGTTTTACCGAGCACTCTTCCACTCAGTAACTGCAGAAACTGCCGCAGTACTGTCAGCGATGCGATCTGCAGCTCTAACGAATTAATAAGACCAAAAACTGAGAAACTTACGAATTTCAGATAAGCGAGAACTTATTTCCCTGTACGGCCACACCTCTATGTCAGGATTATTGGCCGGTGGTCATTTGAGATCTAATTTTAGATATATCGAAATTTGGGTTTGCGATGGAGATGGCCTGGGAAAAAATATCCTCAGTCAGCGAGTTCCACTGTTCGATTTTTCTAGGGTAGAATGATAGCCTGTGAGATTCAGTATTACGTGGTATTTTCTTGAAAGTATGAGATTTCACGTGCCTACTTTTCCTAGTTGGTTTACATAAATTTTCTCCTGGATCTAAAGCGACAAGGCCGTTTACGACCTTGTATAATAACAACACACGAGCAACAGCTCTTCTGTGCTTGAGCGTGTCCCATCCTAGTGTTTCAATCATATTGGTCACACTGTCTTGGGGGTGGTACCGTGACAAAACCCAACGCGCCGCACGCCTCTGGACCATTTCAAGCTTGTAGCGGCCATTATTCTCAACACCGTTCCTAGAGTCCCAAATTGTTGAACAGTATTCCAACTTAGGTCTGAGAATGAGCTATATAGGCTTTTTCCTTTAGGGCTTTGGATCTTACTCGTATGTTTCTCTTCACAAATCCAAGGGTGCCCAATCGGCTTTTTGTACAGGAAGATTTTTCGCCGCTTCTGGGTATAACAGATGGGATTTATGTCGCTCTCAACGTACACAACGTGTTGGTCACTTATACCATGGATTACAGTGACTTTCTTTATCAGGGAGGCGTTATTTGTTGCGAACAGATCTAAAATGTTCTCACCCCGCGTTGATTCGTTGACCATTTGTGTAAGGGATTGATCAGCAAACAGCTCTACATATTTGTTGGTTAGATCAGGGTAGTGACAATTTGGCTTGAGACAACTCCTTTGCCAGTCATAGCCGGGAAGGTTGAAATCGCCAGTGACCCAAATATGGGAGCTACAGTTGCGCAGATGACTAAGTGAGTTGCTGAATTTGATGAAGCTTTCCTCATCACCTTCATTTGGGTTGTAGTAAGCACATACAGACAGACGTTTGCAACCTTTGATACATATGTCAACCCACACGATCGCACAGTCTGTTTCCCATTCAGTTCTCCGAGAGGAGACAAGGTCGCTAGACACAGCAATAAAACCCCACCCCCTGAGGTATGACACCGGTCTCGACGGAACATGTTGTAGTGTTTAGGCAAGTCCCTTGGGAAAATTTCCCCATTCGCTACGAAATCGTCTAGCCAGGATTCAATACAAACTATTATATCGAAAACAGTTGTTTCGATTAAGTTCCAAAGTTCAGGCTTTTTATTCCGTATTGATCGAGCGTTGATGATGAATAAGTGAAGGGATGGAACCTAACCTATGTGGGAACATTCTTATCTCCCAAAATTAAAAAAGGAAATTTACAGGCCACTTAAAATCCTTAACTCGCACCAGGCCTAATTTGAACGCAAAAGTGGTCAGTTGTTCAGTTGTTACGTGTGATGTGCAATTATGCCCACACTGTTTGTCATGTTATCGCCAACGTTAACGCAAAGCAGACCTCTAATTCCGGACCAACCACAATGCAAGAAAACACACTGTCATATAACATTTGACAATTATACTACGAAAACGCGATGAATATTTGCTCATTTGGGGTTGCTCCGAGTTGGCTATAATCGTCTCATATCAAATAAGCATGAGTGGAATAATCAATTTATCTTAAAATTGCAAACAAACATTGGAGTTAGTGTTAGGGTTAGATAGGGTTAGGTTCCCCCTTAAATATGATAATTGATCAGAACTTAGAAACTGACTTACATAACTAATATTTCGTTTTTTGAAACATTGGAAGTCATACGTATTCAAGATCCTTACAGGCCTCCGAGCTCAAATTATTTGAGGCCGTTCATATTTGTGGTGGTTAAGTCGTTAAAATTTATATGAAAGACATCGTCAAACCAATTTACAATCCGCAAATGCTAGGAATCCTCAACACAGAGGTCCTACAAGTTCTAGTACAACTAAAAGCAGCATTTCACGGCTGTTGTTGAGAAATTTATTCTGAAAACATACTGATTATTTTTGTAAGAAAGTTGGGAAAGACTCCGGCGTTTTGCAATTGTTGTCTGTATTCTCGAAGTGATGAGATTATGAAAATATAGCTAACTAACTTTTCAGTGCAAATGTTTTTCAAACGAAAAGATTTAACCTCTACTTGAAACAAAAATGGATTTCATTTCTAATATTCATGTTCCGAGTTGGGTTTTGTTTTATGAAGAGGAAATTATACATGGATACAATTTATACGACTGTCTTGTGGCTCAGCGACACAGGTAGTTTGACATGTTTGTTATAATAAACCTCAAAACAAATTATAAATCGTACGCCTTAGCAAAAGTTTGCAAAATATCTCAAAGATGGGTTCCGGTTCAATTATTTAACCAGAATTTCAAAATCTAAGAGTTACACTTTCTCAGTTTTAATTTTTTTTAAAAAAAGTCGGCAACATTGTTTCGACTGAACAAATCAACTACATTCACAGAAGAACAAAATCAAAAATAAAATATATCAAAATTGAAATAATAAATTATTTCATATTATTAGAAAACGACGAGAAACGCAAAACTACATTTTTATAGCTGAATGCTTTTTCATTTACTGCGCGGCATCGATTGGGTTTGTTTCATGTACTGATTCAGTCAAAATAGAAAAATGCGCAATGTTTGAAGGTTTTACTTCAGAGTCATTTTAAGGCTACATTTCAAAAAATATGTTACTTGAAAACGATTCTGTTATAAGTAATGTACATTTTTAAAGAAAACCAGTATGTTTGACAGGGATTCCGGTTTTTGATATTATTTTTTTATAATTTTCCATGGCTTTTATTTCTATCTCAAATTTGATATCTTTACCTTGCGAACAAAATAACTGCTTCAGTGGCGCCAAAGAGATAAAGGAACCCTTGATGGTTCTCCAGTCACAAGAGAAAAACATTACATAATCTACAAAGAGTTTTTTGAACAAAATGTTTTCAGTTTAAGATATGTTGACAGAAATTCCGGTCTTTAAAATTTTCCATGGCGTTTATTTCTGTCTCAAATTTGATATCTTTACCTTGTGAACAAAATAACTGCTTCAAGTGGCGCCACAGAGATAAAAGAACCCTTAATGGTTCTCCAGTCACAAAATAAAAACATTACATAACCTACAAAGGGTTTTTTGGAACAAAACGTTTTCAGTTTAAGATATGTTGACAGGAATTCCGGTCTTTAAAATTTTCCATGGCTTTTATTTCTGTCTCAAATTTGATATCTTTACCTTGTGAACAAAATAACTGCTTCAGTGGCACACCAGAGATAAAGGACCCTTAATGGTTCTCCAGTCACAAAATAAAAACATTACATAATCTACAGAGGCGGTTTTTTGGAACAAACAATTTTCAGTTTAAGATATCACGGTTGAGAATTATAAATATGATATATTAATGATGCGTACGTGTTGCCTGCTAGCTGTTGATTACCGCTTTTGCAATTCTTTAATATTAATTTTTTTAGAATCTTTTTAGAAATTAATAACTGCTTCGGTGGCGCCACAGAGATAAAGGTATCCTTAATGGTTCTCCACTCACAAAAGAAAAAAACATTTTTAAACATACTTGTAGCAACCTGAGCTATGGCCGTTGAGTAAACACTCGAAACTAGTTTTGAAAAACTCTGTTTTTTCTGCGTAGGCGAGTAAGCCGAGTATGTGTTTTGATCAACAAAAGATGATATGGTTTGTTTTCGCCGTAGGGTTGGGTTAAGGTTGACGTTTCGAGCGCCAGCCCTTCGTGAGAGCACAGGCAATTATATCAACTTTTGTTGATCAAAAACACATATATGACAGTCGAGGATATTTGATGGGCGTGCGTGTTAGCAGTTAGTTATTAATTCTACGAAAAATTAAAAGGCGTTTAAGGTCGTGAAATATTATCATTTTCATTTTGAACACTAAATTATACAATTATTATCATGCCCCCGAAGTCTTCATCTTTTATTGGAGAATTGCATATCACAGGCAAAATGAATTAAACCTGAAACTCTTCCTTGCTTTTGATTACATAGTTTAACAATCAGGGTTTTTATCGGCACCAAACCTTCACACCTACAGTTTTAGCCAAAACTATTGGGTACTACTCAGTTTTGTTCAAATCTAAATGATTTAACCGTAAACTCATGTCTAAATCATTATTTCGTTTTTATCAGTTTCTCACGGAAAAGTTTAGCTTTGTGTCTATCAATAAATTTGGCTTCCAGATATCGTATGGAAAAGCTGACAATATCCGGAGGCTTGGTTGTATACACGGACCGCGGAACTTCTTTGAGATTAGGGACTGATTAGTCACTCGATATTGGGGGATTGAAGACACGTTTCTCTCAAATTCTTTATATTTAAACTTTGAAAATATTGGGGGGATTAAGGTCCCCCCAGTCCCCCGGCTCCTCGGCCAACAGTATCGCATGAGGTTTTCAGAAATTCGTGTTTGAAGGTTCTCCGTGGTCTGTTGTTTATTTGTTTTACATTAAACAATAACAAAACACCTGCTACCTGCACACAAAACGTGAAACCAAAGACCAGCTTTGCTGTTTCATTGCAGAAAGTTTCTTCAAATGATATGCTGTAATTTATTCCTAAACATAACTGAACGTATTTCTTATAAGAATTAGCAAATATTTCATTGGTATTTCGATCGTCACCTAAACACGAGAATTGCAAATATCTGAAAAATTTGTATTGGTGTTACATTTTCTAGCCCAATAGCGGCGTATGTTAATGTTAAGCCCTCCAAGTATCCACGTTTGTGGATAAAATACGATGCAGCTATCATCGACATTCTTTGTTGTTGTCTCCGATACCTTCGTTGTGATGAAAAGTTCTAATATGTTTTGATTGCGTCCGCTGAGTTAGATATTTTAAGAACCGTGTTATAAATTATTTTGTGAACAAACCGATATCGACGTGACGGTTTCAGATAAATGCTGACTATAGTATATATAGATACTTTACTACAGTATATATAGATACTTTATATGCATGATAAAACGTTGTATTTAGTTCGTGTTTAATACACAAAAACAACATTTCTCGATCAGAGGCTCCACTGTTGAAGTGTTAAACTGCATACAAATCGAACTGCTTTGTGCAAAGCTACACAATCGAATTTGAACAGGTACTTCAAAATCCTCAACCTGGATCCAGAACAGGAGGCAAACAAATAGACCAATATCTTTACTGATCGAATTTTTCAAAAGATACAAAGTTTTAAGGTCATGTATGTTCTTATGTAACAGTAATGTAGGGGGACGCTACAGAGTTACAAAGACAATTAGAAACTATATAAAGAATGAATAGAAATATACGATAATCATAAACAGAGATAAAACAGGAAAGAAGACGTAAAACGAGACGATTTCAACCAGTTGGTGTTTAAGCGATCACATCAAGTACATCTCTCATCTTAAGTTTCTAAATAAACGTCGGGAATGGGTTTCCAATTCCATCTACTTCTTAACAACGATAACGTTGAGATTTGTGGCGGAGTTACAAGATTAACGTGTCAAAGTAGCGTTAAAGGGTGACTTACCCATCGCAAATTTCCCAATTGGCAAAATCTGAAATAAGGGAAATTAGACAAACATTTAGGAAAGACTCCAACACAGCTACCATACAATGAAGTTAATAATAACCACAATCTTAAAAATACCTTGATTAACATTAGCGCTACAAAGCAGTTCCATGTTGATGTCGTTCCAGTGGCCAACATTTCTGTCAAGTGACGTTCGTTGCAGTGATGTTTTGGACAAGGAATCGTTTACGGTCGCAGTGATCGATGCATGGTCTGTAAGATGTCTGCGTCGACTTCTTTCTGCAGTAGTTTCTCTTGATTTGGTCCTCGGTGTGAACAAACGTCCTCCTGCGGCGTTGAACTATGAAAATTTAATCACAAATGTTGCCACAACATTCATTGAACGTTGCGGCAAAGCTTGTAATACATTTACTTAGTTATGTATTTATGATATGTAGTGGATTTACTTGTTACATTGACTGATAAATACAGTATAAAGTTCACAGACATAATATGTTAATGCGAAGCAAATCATAAACCCTTTTTATCTGATTTTTTTGTTTTGTGGGCGTACGCTGATAATAATTGAAAGTGTTTTGGCGGCAACCAAACCCAGGTTATACATTAATTTTGTAATTTAGCAAAACACCGCGAATGAAAACCCAATTGAATGTTGAAAAAACGAGAAGGTAGAGTTTGTGTCACTTGGTCTCTACCAATGACGTTGTTAATTAAACCTTTGACGTGAGCATGTCAAAACGAAACCCTCAGGGTAAAATAGCTAAGTTGTTTTCCTATACGAGTCCCAATACGCTTGCTTATTTCATACCAAAAATACTCACAATTGTTTCACAAACTGTGTCTGGAATTAAGTAAACTTTTGTTTTCAATTGAAAAATATTATGTTCGTGCAAGTGAAAACAGATTCAATTTATAAGATTTTTCTTTTGTACGCGGATCTGTTTCCTGCAGAGTCAAACCCAAATTAAAGACATTCGAACAATGAGTGACAATTTGTTTTCGTAAATCGATTAATTATTGACAGCGGGTGGTGCACAGAAATCATTACATATTTGGCTCCAAATATCTGTTTGCGTTAGGAAAAAATAAACTTGTTTGTTCTTTTGAATGAAATATCAGTTTTACCTTCTAAAGAAGAATGCTTACGTTTGACACTTCGTTCTTGTAGTAGCGTTTAGCATCGGTTATTGGAAGCCTGTTATGATACAGCCATACCACAATTCACAACTACACTGTTATATGCAACCACATAGAACAAGAAACATTGCTAGTTGCTAACTATTAATAAACACATTTGTGTTTCCGGAATGTCTACAACATATACTAGATTTAATTTTCCTCAGTTTTCTCCTGGATTTATAAGCTGCTTAGCGGTAACCGCTACAAAAACAGCAAAATTGATCAAATCCATGAATACTAATTCTGATTTACGCTCTATTATTTCTGAGAACCCTTTTTATAAGAGCGTTGAAACTGTAAAACGCCATAATTTAAGAATGTGCTATGAGTACAGCCCACGCTCAGACGGAACGTCTATTCTATAAATCACTAATTTAAAAATAAATCTGACAAACATGTTGCTACTGAAATATCGCAAGAGTAAGGGAAATGCAATTGCACATTTGATTTGGGGAAATATTTTTAATTTACAGAGCCGTTAATATTTCATTTTACTCAGTCCAGGTATAGTGCAGTAGTCAATTAATTGTTTTTATTCACATAGTTTCAAATAATCTATCTTAACCATCTGGGTACCTCAAATTTCAACCAATGGCACGATAGCAAGATAGCCTTTGAATTTTATACAGATAAATAAAAATTAATATAACCTGAAGAACAAAAATATAGACATTTTTTAAAAATAAAGATGCCTGAACCCTTTTTTACGACAGTTTCGAGATTAGTTTTCGTACAAGCGTAACAGTATGTGTTTGAATTAACTACAAATCACTAAGTTGAAAGACAAACCCCACGCTTTTGATCTCTTCACGCAGTTTCGAATCATATACAAGTGTAACTAAAAGATGTTTTTTTTGAAGGGCGGATGCTAGCTGATGGATTGACAACTCACAATTTTGTTTGGACAAAAACTTTGCAGAGAAAGAATTAAAATTGAAATTTTAGGAAAAATCTTTAAAATGTTTTCGTCGTTTTTGTGAAGGCAATACAAGGGATTCTGCCCAATGTAGTGTGGACGGGGTCTTTTCAATTAAACTTCACCTCATAAATTTTTGTCGATACGATCATTATGGTTACCTTTGGTTTTAAGAAGAAAATCTGCATATTGAAACACACTGTGACATTGAGAGACGATCGTATTTTCCGATAGAACTGGTAGTCGCTGCTCCGGCACCAAATCGATTTTATCAACAGGATCGACATTAATGCAAAAAAGGAAGGATTTCGTATTTCTATGATACAATAACAAACTTTCAGTCCGAAGTTTGTTTTGTCTATTAAGCAGTCTTAAAATGTATGTTTACAGTTTACACTGCCAAATCTATATTTACATGTTTGTTTAAACCTATAAATTATAAAGGTAGACTTGTTTAAAAACATTTTCTTCGTCAACAACGTTCCCTCCTTTCTTACGTGTAAAAAGAAACATTTGAAATTTGAGTCTCACGCGTGGAACAAGAGCCATGATTTATGCCTTGTGTTTTGTACCCTGGGTGCCAGAGGTTAGACTCGCTCATTCGAGAGCCGGCGAAGCCGGCTGAGCGAGCTTGCCGTCGAATGAGCGAGTTAACCTCTGGCACCCAGGGTATGTGTTTTGAAATGATTGGTTATGGATTTCTTTTAAGAAAACCCCTTCAAGCCTGGCTAATATTTATCACTTGTGATATCTTTAAGGAACAATAGCTTAGTTAGCTATGATTAGGCTAATTAGTCTGAAGCAGCTCTCAAACCCAAATGACTGTGGGCTCCACCTTAGGAAAGACATTTCTTTTGGCACTATTTTAATGTGCTTTCTGTAGTGAAACAGTCATCTTGTCAGCATTTATCTCAAATCCAGCAAATTTTAAGGCAACATTTTAATTGTATGGTGACTCTAATCACATCATCAAGAAAGATGGAAAACTCTGTACACTCTGATTCAAAGAACTGCGTCAGAGTTTATGTATTCTTGGGTTGCAATCATCTGACCTTTTGATACGCAGGCTTACTTCCAGATGGAGGGCAAAAATTTCAATATGACGGCCGTTCAACAAACATGCGTACTCGAGAACAACCAAGAACAGCACAAGAAAGCGGCATTTTTGTTCACAATTCGACAGCTTAATTCTCAGTCACATGCAACCCAAGAATTTTCTGTGATTCTGTCATTCATTCCCAAGAATTTTCTGTCATTCTGTCGATTTCATCATGCAGCTGGAGTCCGGGGCATTCAACGCATTCAAAGCTATTCTACAAGAAAATACAACTCTTTTCGTGCCTAGTTGTGCATGCCCCAGACTTAATTTTGAATCGATTGAAGGAGGGTGGCTTCTGTTCAGAATATGAAAGGCATCCCATATTATCTTTTTCTCGACATAGTTGTGGTTTAAGCGGCGGTCTCAAAGTAAGCATTGGATCACAAGTCACTGACAGCAAACTTGGCTTCGATATAAACACTTACTGAGTCACATTAGGCGAAGAAGAGTGTTGTGACAGGTCAGAAGGCAATGTTATAGTGGATTGATTTGTTTGCATGTCTTTTGTTTAGTCTTGTTTAATTCAGAAAAGCTGGAGTGTACGTACGAAATATTGTTCGAATGACCATGCAAAGTTATTCATACTTAAGCCGTTATTTTCTCGGGTATTCCAATCCAATTACTGCAAAACATTGCATTAAGCTGAGCAACTGGAAGTTGTTCAAGTCTCTAACTCAGTTTTCCACGGGGCAGGTGAGCAACTGCCCAGAATATGAAGATAAGTTGACCTGCGCCTTGGTTCCCTATATTTATTTTGTGGGTTTTATACAGACCTGTCTTTTTCATTTTAATCTCTTTTTCGGAGAAATTTCACAAAATATTGGAAATATTTATATTATAGATGTATAATCTGTCTTGGTATCTTGATAAGTATTTTAAGCTGCTCTGATAGTTTGTTCATATAAAAGAGACACACAATCCATAGTGGTAAACAAACTCAGTACTTTGTCTACGATCGTCCTCAATTGACAAACGGGTAATTGGTCCTGACGGATAATCCGTCTGTGTGTATTGGGTACGAGTAGCAAACGAATTATATGATGTCAAAATGAGCCCCCACATACGAAGAACTTACACAAATTGTTGTTGAAGCTTCCAGTGGAAATACGGTACGAGCTATGAGAAGAGTTTTCAGTGTGTCTCGATATTTCGTGCCTTATTTATGCTAGACGCATCATGTATTATCCATCTCTACAATAATTACAAACGCTCAGACGTTTTCAGATCAAACAATTAGCTGATTAGGTTAAAATCGATTTCAGTTTTTTTTTTCATTGGCTCTCCAATCTACTGTATTTCAATTGGACAGTTTGGCTTTCTTTAGGAAAAATTTGAAATCATGCGATGATATAATTATCATTGTATGAAACAATCAGACAGTATATTGCAAATGTTATCTATTACTATTACTGTAAAACCCGTAAAAACGTTCAAAATGGTAATATCTCTCAAAATCAGCTGTTTCAAACTTTCAAGAATTGAAATTATTAAAGCAGTATAAAAGTTTTAGACTGCCTTAACATCAGATATTCATTAGTAATTTGTATCTTTACCTTAAATCATATTTCAAATATGTAGATATTTTTTAGCTATTCGTAAGTAATGTACTTCTTTTCTGATGGTTGCAAATAAAACATCTATCTTTCTATATTTCCATCTTTAGTTTTAAAACTTTCCTTATTGATTTATTTGGCGTTGTTTCCCAAGCGTGTTTTTATTTCTTGATGAAGAAATTGTGATATAGTAAGAGGATTGAAACATCAAGACATGCAAACTTTAACATCATAGCACTTCACTCATACTAACCAGCAACGTCCTATCAGTTAACAAAATCGTCAAGATCCCCAAATACATATGTTAGTGGATTCATTCAGTACTTAAGTTCTAGGCCCTTAATGAACAAGTGCCAAAATGACTCTAAAATATGACTTAAGGTGTTAGATCTGGGTTTTTTTCAGCTGAAATATGGCCATATGCCATATACCTGTTCGATTTGTTAAAAATGCCCAAATTAAACTTACAATACAAAAAAGAGAGCAAATGAGAGCAAATAATATTACTGCAATTAAGCTACCTTTGCATCAACAATAAACGAGCAAGCCTGATATAAATATTTTCAGGTGCGACGTAGATTTGCAAAGCTTCAGTTATACTTTTGCATTTGTTGCAACAAACTCAGCATTCGGTGCAAGAAATTCGGTTTTTTTTAACGGGTACTGCATTTCTCGAGGACAGCTACAAAATCACTTAATCGTTGATAAAATCGGTTTCTGTAGAAGGTTCTCGGTCACTCCTCTGTAATTACGTTTAATTTTGTTAAATTTTAGCCTAAACACACGAAACAGGTGCGATCTTGACCGCTGTGTAATACTGATAGACCGTACTTACCTGGAAATTTTCCGTCTCACAATTCAAAGGACTATGTGGTTTTTAGCTCGACTTAGTAGATGTATAAATAACAAAGGCACAATCCCAACAAAAATAGTTCCTTACTGAAAAAATAAAGTTTTGCATTGTAAAGATATATTAATTCAATGGAGCACTTATCACTCGTAACACTTGTTTACTGGCCACTTTGGACAAGGATATCAACAGTTAGTAAACACCTAGCTGCAATCGGAATTGGCACAAAAAACCTTTATATCATAAATTGCTTGTATTGAAAAAATCTTCACATTGTAACAGTGATTATTAGCTAGTTTATTGAAGAATTACGAGTAAATTTTGCCCAAACAACATGGATTAAAATCGTTTAGTCAAATTTAGGTGCAAAAATTATAGTAAACAAGAAAAACTGGTTCCTAACCGATATATTGTTTGATTAAAACAAAAAATACGTAGTTTAAAATATGATTTTCTAGTATACCCAAATAGCATCTTGGGGCGTTGCAAATTTGGATAACGTTTATGTTAAAATCGAGTTGTACGAGATATTTCTACCAAAAATAGAAAATGGAATATGTCATGAAAGCAGTTAGGGTGACTATGGAATGCAAGATTTATGAACATATTTACCTTGGTACAGTTTGAACCGGGCTTTTTTTTAACCCAGCAGGACTCGTTTCTTGAAGTATATGGGCATTATCAACATGGCCTATGGCTTAATTATTTTAATATAAATGCATTAGCAAAAATAGTCACTTTAAATATAGAATTATTAGAATTATTAATGTTTTTAAAATGTACATATCTTACCAAACTGATGCAGCTTGTACCACGATAAAATGGCCCTTATCAATTTTTTTAATACTACTGAAGAGTTTCTGTTTACCTTTTATTCCGAAATGTATTCAGTCACCGGTTATTTTCCCCAAATCATTCTCCGCAACAATTTCTAGAAGCCATTGCTTGTTTTAACTCGGGTGGGTTGAGCAGCTGTGTGTGAGAGATATCAATTCTGAGCATGCCCTGTTTAATAAATACCATCGGACGACTGAATATATGAATCACGACGGCCGTTGAGAAAAATGACGGAATGTAAGGTTTGAAAAAATAATTGTGTAAGGCCTTGACGCAGCAGGAATCATTGACAACTTTTCTGGTTAAGGCCCAAGGTTGGCATTAAACTGTACGCTTTATCTTGTTAAAACCAGCAGTAAACATAACGCCATTTTGCAATTATTAATATTTAATTATGAAACATTATTCAATTGATTGCAAAACAAACATTTTACCAAAACAATTATTGCAAGGACTGCGATGATTTTATTAAAGAAAACGGTCCAATAGTAGAAACCTTTCAGAATTGATGCTTAGCCAGCTTTTTCATGTAGACGGTCGAATTAGGTGGGATGTAGTTTTAACCGTTAACGCAACGATAAATTAACAATATTCAAGTGAGATAAATCTTCAAGATGAAAGGGTTTTTTCAATGAACTTGCTCGGTTTCTTTTTATTTAAACTCCAATAAATTCATGAATTGTTTGGAAACCGTTTTTTCTATCCACTAAGTCTTTATATATTGAAAATAAAGAATACTAATTCGTCTACCGAGTATAAACTCTTTGTCAAAAGTATTCTCACTTATATTGTAACCAGGTTTTAATCTTCATAATCTGTGCGTTGTCGTTAACAAGCCATAATAGGAGAAAACAAACAATATGCTTAACCATAATCATATGCAAAACCTGTAATATTTTGTTGCGAAAAAAAGTTCTGCTGCTGTTACATATATAATCTGTTTACTCGCTTTGTGTTAAGGCTTTCTATAATCAAAGTGTTTAGTTGTTTGCTCTAACCGTGTAGTTTTGAAATTAAACACACGTGCTCTTCATTCTTTTCTCCACACTTTAAGGGAACGCTGTCAAGACAAAATTTCATGTCCCCCAATTATGTTAAATATAGGAACTTAAACTCATTAATTGAAATTAAAAAAATTATCAGTTTTGCTCAGATGTTCGATCATTCAAGCAAACAAACAGAAGAATGGCACGGGATTAAAATGGATTGCGATACATCAAATCGATCTTATTTTTGACCTGGCTGGGTGGAAATGAAACATACCTTAAAATGTTTTAATCGGAAGTATTTTGTGCCCAGTCAAAGCAGTTTTTCGTTTCATTTTTGGAAATGCAACAAAAAAGGCCTTGACATTGCCCCTTTAACTTTTTTACTCCCACCAAGTTCATCAATATCTATCTTCTCCTTACAGTATCAGTATAAATTAAGTTGACTAGTTTTGAGAATAGTGAGATTAATCATCCACTCCAAATTCTAAGATGAACTACAAAATTCTCCAAACATAATAATAACAATTGTATGGAGACAAGTAATGGGAATTTAAAAACACGTCATTTGACACTTTTTGGAACGAATTGGTTCAAGAAATTAGAAAAACGTGGACCTGCTTAAACCGTTATTTTATTAAAGTTCATACGAAAATCTACAGACTTCGAGGTGGATAAGGGTTGATCCAATGTTGCTGCATTAGGTGTCTAATCGAGAGGATTCAAGGAACATGGCCTGCGGAACTCGTTTCCGTATTCGTGGATCCACTTGTTGGCAACTAGAACAAAAATGTTAGTGGTATCAGAATTACAGTATATGCGAACGCACAGGAATACGCAATTTTACCAATGGAAATTTTGTGCTCGTTCCAGGTCTCAATAGGGCAAATGATGTTGCTCGGCCACATCGAATGGAAATGGAACGAGCACAAGTTTGAACTGATAATTTTGTAAGATACATTTTGGGGACAGATTATATTATTATCGAGTTTTTGTTGGAACACCGTAGTCTTCACCTGATACCCACCCCCCTCATAATTTCCAAACTTAATATAAATGAAAGCAATTGTGGCTGGTCATTGTTTTTTTTCCTCTGGAAATCACGTGTTCCCCCCGTTCAATATGCCGGAAAAAAATATTAGACATATACAACGGAACTATACGATACATATATCTTATTAGACAGTTAGGTATGGAGTATGGCCGGATATTTTTACGAGTCGTGTAGTATTGGACGAACCCGCAGGGCGAGTCCAATGCACAGGAC
>JANSTQ010170984.1:0-10119 GCA_026167885.1 Bergia puertoricense
ACTGAAAAACATGGGGGGGGGGGGAGGGGGAAGTTCACCGAAATTCCACCCCTCCCCCCTCCTTACTTGTATATGTTTGGCCAAAAGGCTTGCCAGTGTAAGGGTTAAGTAGTTTTAAGTTTGGGTAAAATTTGTTTTGTTTCGCTTTAAAGCAGTATACCTAATACCAGCTAAGAACTAGGTAATAATAAAACTTAAAAAGACATGCAGCTTTTGAGGAAAATATGTTTTGGTCTAAGCTGAACAACACTCATACCGGATATGATAGTTTTTGCAATTCGTTATGATATCGAGGCCTCATTCTTTCATCTTGTATTGCGTCAAAATAATTGCACTTTTAAGACTTGATAGTGTTTGAGATACTTTTCATGGCTCAACTGTTCAGTACCAGGGCTGGGAAGATTGCTTGTTAGTCCTTATCATTCTTTTTAATGTTATGGTTGGTATATTAGAATAAAACATTTCTTATTTTGTCGTTTTTAATCTACGGCATAACAGTCAACGAAAGTGACATGAGTAACGTAATCAGAAGAATTTTGTTGTAGATTTCAAAATTGCAGACGGCAAGTTCAAAAACGTGAACAAAATCTTCGACCGTCTGCTACCACCTGTCGGTGACGAAAATGAAATGAGCCTTACTTCATATTTTGGGCCCGTTATTGTCAGTATTTGAAAAGGAAACTGTGTTAAGGTTATTTTGTCTTTTATGAATTTTTAATCTAGTTGTTTGGAAAGAAATAAATGATTTATGAACTAGAGGGACCGCCAACCTGCTGTCTTCTTGAAAATGCTTAAACAAGACAAAGTTTTGTCTACGACTACGCCATGATCTAGCTGAAAACTATAACAAAGTTTTTCCAAATACGGTTTTCGCGTCACTTCTATTTACTGTAAACTGTTGTTTTCGCCTTTTGTTTTCTGTGTTCTTTGTAATACCGACCCATCGACAATATCAGAACACCAAATAGCCCTTGAAACATGATTAAACGTAAGGATATACAGCAAGTTCCTTAGCATTATCATCTGACACCTGCACATCACCACATGTCAGGTACTTGAATGACGTCTTAGAAAATTATATCCTGGGAATATCGCAAAATTCTGAAGAAAGAAATACAACTCAGAAAGGTGGCTCTAAAAACTACTTTTAAAATTCAAGCTCTCACTTTCTAATCGTTTTTCTAGCCGGCGGTTATAGTACATTAAGTGGGCAAATCGTTGGCCAGTTGCAGGCTTTTTGACAAGCCTGACAAGTACTTAAAAGTGTAGTGATTGTACAGTCCAAGATCTCAACATACCGGCAAACCAAATGAAACCTTCGAAACACGTTGAGACTCATTCTTTCAAAACTAAAAGCGCTATTAATTCGGAAGAGCTTTGCAACAATGAAATATAAACAAATTTTCGTTTTAGGAGAGCAGTAGTTACTTTTTGCAGAAGGTTTCTCTCAAAATCTTAAGACTTCCTTAACATACTTTGAATATAAGAGGCTAAAAAGAAACAGTTTTTGCAAGATTAACTTGCAACTATTCAAAAAAATTTATTATCATTTTATTTGTTACTTAGTGCAAAATGAATTGTCAATTAAAAGTTCTCATCTCTTTTTGGAAAACGGGAAGGTCGTTAAAGACAAACCAACTGCATTCTACACAGTATTATTGGTATTTAAAGATAGATTTAATGCATGAAAGCACATGTGTCCTGTGTCACATAAACTCTATGTGATATTTCTTCCAACTATAAGGAAAACTACATATTAGGGGTCACAGTTTGGAATTCCGTCCGCTATTCTGGCAGAGCACAGTGCTTTTCTGTAAAAGGCAACAACATTTTTCAACGAATAGACCTGTCATTGTTGCTTATTAATAAATTATATTATTAATTAATATATATTGACTATACTTTTAAAATTGAGATCATATGTGACAGTGAAACGGTCAATATAAAAACATTGCTTCTGTTCAGTAACAGTTACCGCAAATATACAAAACCAGCCCAATTTTAACTATTTCAGCAGACGAAACTGTTTAGGTGAAATGTGCGATTAGGTTATCACCACTTTACATAATTTTGCATAAAACCTGTTGTTGTGCAGTTATATTGTAAACAAGCCACTGTGTACGTATTTAGTGCCTTCTTTGTCCAATCTAGAAATTTTCATCTATCTCTTTATTTCCCTTTCTTTCTATGTAATTTGCACTTAGCCATATATTTAACGCATGTAGTTTCATCCCTCATTTCTCTAACAGTTGTAGTGACCAACTCGAAAGCTTTTCTTTATTCCTTTGTCCAGGCACGGTCCCACGGTACACGGTACACGGTACACGGTACATGGTACATGGCACACGGTACACGGTACATGGTACATGGTACATGTGTTGTAGGTTTTTTTTATTTCAGTTTATTTTATTCAACCTAGGTTAATTCTTTCAAACTAGATTGTTTTTTTTTTCTAATTAGTTTATTTTGCTTTTTCAGGCACTCATTTTACTGATTAGGATTAGGGTTAGGATTTAAGTGTTGAGGTTAGGGATAGGGTAAGGAACAAAAGCCAAGCTCCTATTTTTTTTAATGACACCACATAAATAAAACCCGTTTTAGACAGTTGATTAAGTTACTAGTTAGAAAAAATGAACTAGTTGGAAAATTATAACCAAGGTTAAAAAAATTTATGATCGGTTATTTTAGAAATAACCTGAAATCAAAAATAACCTACAACACATGCACGACACCAAGTGCAATATATATCGATATATTATAACGCGCGGAACTGTTCATTATCCCTGACAGTGACAAGATCCAAGCTTGAAACAAGCCATATTTGTGTGTATTGACTCACTAGGGGTCACAAAGCATTAAGGAGAATAAAAAAGTCTATACAACTACCCAAGAAGTCTCCCTTGTGCTGCTCACAAGTCTTTTATGAAAAAAATTGCATTGTCCAGTACTCAGAAGAAAACAGTGATGTGCTTTTCAATTCCATGAAGAATCCAAGTGTTGGGTATCACTGCAGCACATTTTCTGTGTGATAGCAGCTCCAGAATTACAAGGCCATAGAGCATTTTTGCCACAATTGCCTTCCATTTTGCAAATACAATTGTGTATGTAATGTGAATGTGCTTTTGCAATATTACAGTAAATGTAATTTATACATGTACTAAAACAAACCGTATCATAACTTAATAACATAATTATCGGTAGTATCATTACATCTGATTCATGTATGAAATAAAACTGTCTCTCCCTTGACTACCATAACCCCCAAAATGTTTTTCATTGAAACTTATTCAGTAAGAAAATGTATTTTTCAGAACTAAAGGTAAGAGTTTGTGACTTCTGACGGATTCTGGTTGTTTTACACCATTTAATAGATGACTTCAGACCAAAATTGGGGACACTTCAAAAATTATTTCTCACTGAAGGAGTTGCAGCTAGCCATTTATATTTAGTGGAGATGTAGCTGGGACATTAAAGATTGTGTGATAACAATTTCTTTCCACTGGGTAATTGTCAACCTTGTCAATCGACCCCCTGCTGTGGCGCATAATTTCAGCATTTTTGTTTACACAGCCTGTGTCCACCTCTATTTATACTTCATTTAATTCTTTAACTGAGTTGCTACTGCTGTTGTTCATAGCCATGCACTCAAATATAACAAACTCAGTGACATTTAGTCTATAGTATACATGCCTGCCCTGGAGGGTGCCTATTAAATCTGAAAAATTTGTGTCATATTTGGAGCATTTTTTTCTTGAAAACCATGCATCCAAGAGTATCCGTATAGCAGATTCTGAAAGCCAAGGCCACAGTTAGGTAAAGTACCGACTTTTGTGGCTATGACTCACTTGAAAATCAAGTTACGGCCTCCTAAATCCACGAAAAATTTGCATTTGAAGTTAAGAGCTAGCCGAAATGGGCGTGGCCGACTAATTTCAAACTTTCGTAATTATAGAAG
This sequence comes from Bergia puertoricense, assembly GCA_026167885.1. NCBI lineage: Eukaryota > Metazoa > Cnidaria > Anthozoa > Zoantharia > Parazoanthidae > Bergia > Bergia puertoricense. The sequence goes on from JANSTQ010170984.1 coordinate 3,956, forward strand.
TAATGGTAGTTCAGAGCTGAAATCTTGGGATTTCTTTATTGACCCTCAAAGGTATTTTTAGAATATTTTCCAACAAAATCTGAGATGGTCACCCGGGAAGATTTTGGAAGTTTGGTTGAGTTGAAACAATCTTATCAACAGATAGGAAGGGGATCACAACACCGCGATTTCTTTTATGACTTATGGCGTTCTATGGACTCCAGAATAAGTAATTAAATAATACTTATACAATAATAAAGAAAAACTTGAAAACTTGATTTAAAAAAAACCGAAAGCGAGAGCTTGTAAAAAACAAAACTGATGCGGCAGCACAGAAGATAAGTTAAAAATTTTCCTCTAAATATGAACCATTTTGAATAATCATAGGAATTAAAAGCTGGTGGCCGATAAATTGTATATATTAGTACGATATATAGATTGTTCACTTATTATTTAGACACTGACTTCGATCACTTTGAAGGCTAACTTCTGAACTATCTTTTCCCAACACTGGGATAATTTGATGTTTTTTTCAAGGTGACGGTAGTTCATAATTCATTATTCTTAAAACTACTCCACTACTTGTTTTGTTTAGATTCTTGCACACGTCTGGAAAAGGAAAAACAAACTAAACAGATATTTGAAGGTGATATTAAACGACCATCACTTCTTGTTCAGAAGAGAAACAGAAAATATAAAAAGATTACTCGCTTGACAACTTGTGCCCGATTACACGTACTAGCAGACTCGGGTTGACCTTCAAGCGACAACGCAAGTTTGTAGAAATTATTATGTATAGTCGACATTGCGGTTCATCGAGAATATATGTACTTACTTTTGTCATTGGCTGCGTACATGATTTACAGAATTCACTTAGAGGCTCCAGTGACTCTTCAAATGAAACCTTATCTCTGGGCATGGCCAGTACAGATCTAAGCGTAACCATTGTAGTAACGATACACAGCACTCGCAGACTCTTCAACACCATTGCACTGTGTGTTGTTTATTTATTGGTGCAATTATTGCGTTGTTCAAGATAGATTCTTCACCTTGTAAACTGCTGAAGACAAAAACGACGAAAGAGCTTTCACGAGTAGATGCTGTTCGTTCTATTCAGGTGCGTTCACTGTGTAGGTATGGGTTAATGAACATCTGATCCCCCCGCAGGAACATATATCATCGTGTCAGGTTTGCCTTAGAAACAATTGAAGCTAGTCACCAAATATCGAAATACGCTATTTGCAAATGACCTTTCAATTCCGGCTGAGTGTTCCTGAGGATAAATTTTTACAGTGAAGTCGTGTTTATATCAATTTTTTTTTTGTATCTTACTGTCGACTAAACAGCTCTTAAAAGGAATTTACCAAAACTCGAAAAAGACCAAATTTTTCTGGACAACCTCAGACTCTGTTGCAAAGCTGTAACAAGCACTCAATATTTTATTTTTACGGATGAATGAACTTACTGAGATGTTGCTCTGTGGAGCGTTTTTCGTAAATGAGAAACGATGGAAACGGAAGCGGAAACGGAAACGGAAACGAAATCGGAATCGGAATGACGGAATCAAAACACGGAATACTAAAACACGGCATACAATTAAAATAAAATTCTATAAAACAAACGAAAAAAAAAATTGGTAAGCATAAAATGGGATAAAATGATAAAAAAAACCCCCAAAACATAGAGCCTTAATATTGCCTGACTAGTCTCGCTACAATAAATGGTTGAGCGAAAATACTTTGAAATTGATGAAGAAAAAAACAAAAATGCATGGAGGCTTGGCCTAGGGCGTTGTCTGAGCGTCATACCGGTCGTTTGCGCACCAAATCGCTTATACTATGATTGGTTTTTGATCATAAGAGTCATATTCCGTTCACGTGTTTATCACAGTGCTGGAAAATTACCACCGACAACAAACAATAGACGCAGATTTGTGGTTTGTTCGAAATAAACAAACGGTGGGAACGGGCCATTCTGATTGGAGATGAGCGACAGGAGTTTGCGCAGGAGAGATCAAGAGAACACTCATGTGGACGTGGGGAGTTTCATGCGTCTGAACGAACACTTTTGTGGAGAATTTGGATTTTCCTTGTTTGTTGAAAAATGTTGAATTTTCGTAAGGTAAGGAAGTTGTTCATAATCTGTTTGACATTTGCAAGCATGTGGACACATATGGTGTGATTATTGACCAATTCATCAGGTTGTAAAATTTCAATACGTGAACAGCATAAATAATTTTTGAGAAAATCTTTGACGCTTTGGTTTTGTTTACAGATTCACCGAAAACTTAAGGCCTCAACATCGGAGAATAGCAGAGAGGACACGGAAGAGAGGGTAAGAAAAATGTTCTTGGCGTTTGAAAGATGCTATTGTTTGTGAAAATGAATTGTTTATCATCCGTTCGTACTACCGGGAATTATTTCGATGGCACGTGTAAGTTACGGCGAGAAAATATTTGCGAAAACATCTGGGAACACCCTTTGAAGTGAAATGAGTAGACGTATCTCGAATTTATGGAAAAATTAATGGAAAAATCAAACTTAATGTTGCTGAACTTGAAGAAAGTGCGTAGCTAGCGATCCACTTTTTTTATTTTGGTGCGCAAATGACTCGGCACGTGCGGACATTAAACGATTTTGTTTTTACAAACAATAGCATCTTTTAAACGTCAAGAACATTATTCCTACCCTCTCTTCCGTGTCCTCTCTGCTACTCTCCAATGATGAGGAGGCCATAATTATTTTGTGAATCTGTAAACAAAACCAGAGGGTCAAAAGTTTTCTCAAAATTGTTTATGCTATTTACGTAGTGAAATTTTACGACCTGATGAATTTGGTCAATAATCACACCATATGTGTCGCGCGTGCTTGCAAATGTTAAACAGATTATGAGCATCTTCCTTACCTTGCGAAATTTCAATATGTCTCCACAAACAAGAAAAATCCAAACTCTCTACAAAAGTGTTTGTTCCCGTGCATGAAACTCCCCATAGTATGAGCGATTTGGCGCGCAAAAGACTATTATAACCCTCAGACAACACCTAGCTCCCATGCATTTTTTCCCTTCATCCATTTCAAAGTATTTTGACCCAACCATTTGTTATGGCGACGACGTTTAGGCAATACTCAGTCCCATTTACCGTATATATTTTTTTATCATTTTATCGCATTTTTTGTTTACCTAATATATTTAATTTAATTTATAGAATTTTATTTTATTTGTATGCCACGTTTTAGTGTTCCGCGTTTTAGCATTCTGCGTTTTGATTCCGTCATTCCGTTTCCGATTCGTTTTCGATTCCTTTTCTCTCATTCCGCGTTTAAGCAATTCTCCCATGCGGAAAAGTCAATTGTCTCGGACTCAATGACCAAACGGGATATAGATATCGTATATGGTAATAAAAACAAAAGTGAGACTGACGAAATAAAAGTTAGTTGTGAACATGGATTTATTCATCACTGAAATAGGATGAAATCTGAATATGGTAGTGACGAATGAAACTGCCTGATGACGCTTATCTCCCTGAAACGTTTTACTATCGAGATCACTCAACACTGGGAAGAATTATTCGACTTTTTCATACACGGGTTCATCAAAATTGGAGAGATGACGATTGGTCATTTGTATCTTCGCGTTGGAAGAGTTCTATAGCTGCAGATATTTGAGTCACTGACCTAGTTCAGACCGAAAGTCCTGTTTTGGAAAATTAGTCTAGAGTTCACATGTGTATTTATGTTTATTTTTCACCCAAACAAAACACACTGTGAATTTTAAAGGCGTACAATATAATAATGAGAGCGAAGGAGAATTAATCTTTAGATTTTAGTAGTTCTTGCAACAGGTGAAATTTAAAGTGAACAAGAATAAAGCCTAGAATGATGTAGAATGAAGAGTTTAACGCCTCCTCTTGCATTGACCTGCGCTGTCCGATTAACCTTCGTTTAAATTCCTTCAGGTACTTGTATTTGGAAAGTATAACACAGGAAATGTAAACCCATCCCCAAAAACCAGGGCCGAGACAAGCGCTAAAGAAAATACACACTTTTTTCCAGTCTTTGTTTTGATGAGTTTAATTATAAAGGAGTTTAAACTGATTTATTCCTGATACCACTGCGATGAAGGAAATACTTTCACTTTTTGCAATTTTCCGTATTGTTAGCTCTGTGTTTAAAGACATGGTAAAAAGGTAAAAACACCTTAAAAATACAATATTTAGCTGGTACTTACAAGTAATTCCAATTCGGCCATAAATCAGTTTCTCATCGAAGACTCAAAGTCAAAGAACAAGCAAATTCAGTGATGAAAACTGAGAACAAGTGCCAAGAAAAACCTAGGTATTATGACATCACCAAAAATCATCATATTACATTTCGATTAAATAATTGGGACACTGATGTGTTAAGGAAAAGAGGTTAAAACATAACGCTTTTAATTTTTGTTCTTCTTGTTTTTAGAAAGTATTCGGTATTTAATTTATGAAAACGCCAAGCAGGGTTACACCCCGAAACGATTTTCTGTGACGATATTGTGACTCATATTAAAATATTATAAAATAATAGAAGCGGAAAACCGGAACACAAGTTTGAAAAAATTTCAAAGAACCACCACCTCCCTCTACCCCTGTAAAGAAATATAATGGATCTCTCATACAATTTAGTTTCGTCATGGGATGGTGCTTATATTAAGGTGTACCCCAGTCGGTTGAATAAGATCTGAAATAGAAATAGAAATAAAATCGACCATGCCTAGAAAAAGCACTTATAGGCTATACTACACTACTACTACACAACACTACACACTACACTACACTTTCATTTTTTCTTTTCTTTTTTACACTTTCCTAAACCATGGTTGTGACATTGGTTTAAAGTGAATATTTTTGACAGCCTACCTCACTGTATTGCCATATATTTATTTTCCAGCGTAGCAGTAGACGAACAAAAACACTTCAGCTTAGTTAGACGTTCAGTATCCGTAATTGTTTTTTTCATTTTTGTGTTATTACCGACGTAACAGCGGCATGCACCTAAATTGACCGGGCGCTTGCTTTTATAATATTGTTATTTCGCGGCCTGTTTTCTTAAACCGACAGTCAACTACCAGGGTACGTGGATAAACGACGAGTTAACTTGAACTACAACTTCTAAATGTTTTACAAGGATTTGATAACTTTTGTTTAAGCTCAGACCCAGTATATATATCGTTCTTCGTCAAAGAAGAATGTTAATATAGTCTTAGAATATACAACTGGATAAATCTGAAAACGGATATTTATGGTGTAAACATGAACACGAGTCTTAGACTCATAGCAATTTGTTTTCACTCCAGTTGAGGGAACTATCACATATCGATTTCGGCCCACGACAAACGTGATAGATTTAGGAGAGCAGTAGTTACATTTTGCAGACGGTTTCTATCAAAGTCAGGCTAAAAAAATAGTTCCTGCAAGCTTAATTTGTAGCTATTCAAAAAAAAATTATTATAATTATTATTCTTTTATTTTCTACTTAGTGCAAAATATATTGTAAGTTTTCATCTCTCGGGGAAGGTCGTAAAAGACAAACCAACTGCATTCCCTTCTTTATTGCAGGGAAGGCGGGGTGGTTAATCCGATCCCCCACGATTTTTCATATGGTTACACACGAGAGACCAATAATTGTCAATTCAACAACCTTTGGCTAGCTAGTTATATTCCTTAACAAAAATTAAATTACAGTTGTTTCACGAAAGTCTTGAGATTTTCTTTTTAGCAAAGCATTGTACAAATCAAGAAAGTTTACGGGTGGAAGGGTCTTTAACTGGGATCCAAGACCAAAAGAGTACAGGAATGAAATCGGACATGAGCAGTTAAACAAGTTCATTGGTGGCTTGCATGCAAAAGATAAATGCTGAAACAAACACGAAGTCCATGTGGGAAACTTATCTTCGGTTGCATTATGAAGACTATGACTTTGATAATAACCTAAGAAATATACTGAATGAACAGGTGGCTTTGCTCGAGGAGGGACTCACACTCAACCCCCCTGTAGGGGAAAACCCTATAGTGCTGTCGAACTTTCAGAAACACAAGACCAAAACAGTTCACATGTGTGGCTTCAAGTGAGGCAGTACCGAATAACAGCCTCAAAACGTAAGGAAGTTTGTTTGCTTGGTGACAAGCTTGTGAGTCAAAAAGGGTAAGAATT
>JANSTQ010170995.1:0-10118 GCA_026167885.1 Bergia puertoricense
AACAGCTATATGCTTGGTATTCTACAGTAACGAATGTCAAAATGTTTATACAAACATGTCCAGGGAAACGCTACATTAGAGCTTTAGTGAACACCCTTCGATTGGTCGCAAGTTATTGTGCTTCCGGGTGAGCTCTCATCTTATTTACAAGTTTCTTGTTCAATGATAACAAAAAATCTACATGTAACTTTTCTAGCAGAAGTACTTTTTCAACTAAGTCATCAGTGTTATGTTTGTAGCTGTAAATGTCTTCGTTGAGGTACTGACCGCGTACTTTTGGGAACACAGTTACAACATGTATGGTGTCTTCTTTGTCTAGATGCAGGTTGATATTCATCTTAAACAAGCAGTTAGAGAGCAACATTGTCCTGCCACAGGCGAGGCAGCGGAGGACCCGAGAACCTGTTGGATTTCCACTAGATATTTTCTTGGAAGTCTTTGTTATTACATACAGGGTAGCAGTTCACCACTACATTGAGAATATTAGGACAACAGATCCAGTCGTTTGATGGAGTTTGTTTGGTAACTGAGCTCAGGTCTTGTTTTTCTGCTTCTGTTACCTCGCTTTCAGTTGTAGTGGTTAGGCAGTTCCCGTAGTAGGATCGGAGATTGCAATCAGTAATAGTATAGAAACTACTTTCTTTAACCTTTTCTCTATGTTTGCACCACAGTGATAAATTGATTGTTCCAGTGTTATCTGTTAACAACGCGACACGTACCCAGGTTTTGTTCTTTTCTATAAATTGTGCCTTCTTCTTTCCAGGTGATCATACCTGACACTGTATAATTCCCTTGTGGGGAGCAGTTCAGGAGTGAGTTAATGGGTACATGTTTTTGTTTTCTAGCAGTGAATTTGAAGTTCATAAGATGTGGTGGAGCATCTTTAAGAGTGCTGCCAGAATTAAAAAATAGTGTTCCACTTTTAGCCTGTTGAATATTGGTAACTGTGATTGGCGTTTGGGTTGCCATTCGGTTGCCATTCAGAAAAATATATATTTACTCCGTCTTTGGTTCTCAACAAGATATTAAAAAACCATCCTCGGGCCCTAATTAGAACTTTTATGGTATCTGCACAAAGACTAAAATCAATTTAAAGTATATCATAATTTTAAATTAATACTGTATAAATATGATAAAATATATTTATATCAAATGTTTTCAGGGCATTTCTTGAATAAGTTTTCTATGAATCCTCTTCCTCCTCCTCTGAACTTGTCTCTTCTTGATGATCCTTTTCTTTTTGTTTTGTCTGCCCTGACCCACCTTCATTCCCTTTCCGCTTTTTTCCTGGTGTTGCTTTCGCTTTGCATTATAAGCTGAAGTCAAATAACAGCAAATGCATATTAACATGAAGTCTTATGCATCTACATTTGTACAAAGCATTGCTAATAGCTTAGCTGACTGTACAATATAACATATATATTGCAGCCTTAATATGGTCAAGTTATGTAACCGACAGATGGAACATCATGGGGAAAATATAGAGTATGGGAAGTTCAAAGGAGTTGAAATAGAAACTTCAACAATGCTTCAATATATCTACTTGTAACTTACTGTAATATTTTCCTTAAAACAGTTTCATTCACACAAATTCATTTTTCACCTTAACAGTAAAAAAAGGCCAGGGAAGCTTGTTCAAATGCATTATTGCGCTTACTATCCATCAAAACTGTGAAACATTTTACAGTTCTAGATATTGTAATTATTAAGAGATTATGAGAAAAAATACCCTTGGACCAACTTGAAATCCCTTTCAGATCCAGTTGTTTAATATGCAAACATTTGCAGCCCAGGAACATAGACTAGGGTTGCACAGTTCGTATATAATCCAGAATAGGCAAGGAAATGTGTTGACAATAATATCGCATAATTAATACAGAGCACTAGTTTTACACACCTTTACGGTAATCTTTATGGGTGACCTCAAACTTCAGTGAATTTACTTTGCACCTTGGAGCCTGTTTTATATCTGCACTGGTTGCCTCTTTGATGGAATCTCGTTTAACAACATGGGAAAAAATCTGTTGATGTGCAAAATACATGCAGGCATAATCACATTTAATTTAATGTAGAAAACATTCAACTGTCTGCCTTGCAATAAAATAAATACAGTATGTTTGTATCCCTATTTTTGAATTAATATTGTAAATTCCTTTTAGGATTGTGCCTGTTGTTGAAGAGGGTTGATGCATGATAAGATTTGGTAGGGAGAGTTGTTTAGCACTGGCCAAATCAGTTGGGTATTACAAGTTATATGGTAACTTATATCAGAGCAAGCAAAAAGTGCTACCCACTGATTTGTTAAAAACTAAAAATATATTGTTGAGCTTCAATTTAAGAATTATTTGGTATGATTGTATGCCTAGAAAGAAAACATAAAATAATTGCAATCATTTTTTGTTCTCTGCACATATGCTTGCAATCTATGCAATTATTTTTCTTCTCTCTCTAGGCATACAATCACGTCAAATGTGAAACTTATTTATTTTCTAGTTTTTGTTAAGACATGTACTGAAAACAAACTTGGAGCCTACTGACTTGAAAATTTACTTTTTCAAAGGTCTACAAATACCAACTGAGAGTGGCACAATCAGAACTGTGCGAGCAACCCTGTTAGACATGACATTAGATTCGCCTGCCAAAGCCTTATGGATGCAAGTGAAACAATTTAATGAATATACTAGATTCAAGGTGGCGCCCGATAGCTTCAATTTTGCAGAAACACTGAGACCAGTTTTAGACGACAAATACGGACAACGATCGCGTTTTAGTGTTGCACAAAGACTTCTTACCTCCAGAGGAATGGTTGCAAGGTCTCTGAGGAAGCTGCACAGAAAGGTCCTGAGGCGCCTTCAGCCAAGACCGAAATTGGCCAACCCTTGGCTGGGAGAATTTTCGGTGGATATGCCACAAGAGATCTTCAGTTGTATTGGCAATGGCATCATCGATCGCACAAATTTTGGCCATCAGCGGAACGAGAACACCACCACCATTGTTTACGAAATCGTAGACAGAAAGGCGAAATACCTTTTCACAAGAATGGATTTGGATGGTGATGGTGCTGACCGTAACTCTCTTTTTAAAGAAGAAATCTCGAGAAGTGCAAGCGTTGGAAAGGTATGAGGTTGTGGTTTCGCAGGAGAAGCCAATGAAACTGAGGTTTAACAGGTCCTCAGAAGTTCTGACTGTTTCGTTTCATTATGGATACTGGAACAGCAGTGGAGTTCCTCAGCACTAAGCAACACACGGCAGGAATACATGTTTTTTTAGATGGCCAAAATTTGTGCGATCGATGATGCCATTGTCAATACAACTAAAGGTCGGTTTAGTCAGGCCGGTTTTTTTGCAATTTAAGCCTCAAATTGTTCTTAAATTCTTATTTCTAGATTATTCCACACACTGTCACTTTGTTACTTTGTTGCTGGATTGAGCCTTTTTACATGTAATACATATGTATATAAGATATGTAGGAAAGCGACAAGTTGATGTCACCCTTTTTAAGACAAAATGTTAACTTTATTAGAAGGATAAAGTTATCATGAATTTTACAATTCTGTCTGTGAATATTCAGGTGAACTTTATTATTAAACAACTGGACTTCTAAACTTCAGCCTGAGCTTGTTCTTAACTTGTTCTTAATTTTTGGGCAACTTTGAGCCTCAGTGTTCTTATAAAGTTTGTTCGTATAAAAAAAAAGCGTGTAGTCCACTTGTCGGGGAATGATAAAAGGGCAACATTAGACTGGTCATGATACCAGCATGTTATGGAAGCCAAGACCCCCAAATTAGGGTTTCGTACAATGATCGGGTCAGAAAAGGTTTGATAGCAGATTTTGATAGAATAAGACCTGCTGATCAATGTCAGGTAGTTTGTAAAGTTGAATTGTGGTATAGGTTACGAGTCAAGGGGGTATTTTTATATACGCCATCCCTTAAATTCATAGAAACGAGGCTCAGCCATTTGACCACTGATAATGCCTAAACTTGACGTTTATTATGATGGGAATCTTCAAATATAGTTACATCTTTATGATAAGAATCCCAATCATGCTCAAAATATGCAAATTCAGGTCACATGACTGAGCATGTGACAGCTGAGAGGCCAAAAATAGCCTTTTAGAGATATAAATAGCATATTTAAACGTCTTCATTGCCATAAATTTATGAATTATTATTCATTGATATTCTGCTATTTTCTATGAACGGGTCGTACATTCCACAGTTTCAGCCAATCCTAGCTTACTCAGCCTGAAACAATGAAATAATTACCATTTTTGTCCCATTTACGGGTAAACATGAAAACGAGGCTCAGTCAGGTAATTACTGTTTACGGCTGTATCTTCAATTGTTCATGAAGAAAAACTTCTGATATCGTTACCTCTTGATGATATAAGGCCCAGTCATGCTCAAACTATGCAAACTAAGATCACGTGACGGGGCACGTGACCTCCGAGACGCCGTAAATTCTATTTGAGTACTAGAAATAGTCTATTAAATCTCCGTCACTGCCATGAACGTATAAATTATACGTGTATGTATGTAATGTTAACGAAATCTCTAATTTACACCACATGGTAGGTCAGTGGGATTCATTTTGAGTCTAAAATACACGAGATTATAAGAACTTTTGGCCTTCGTGAGGACTGTTGAGCAGGAAAGTGAGGCTAAAGCATTTATCATGCTTTCTAATCTCGATTGTTGCTCTATAGAAAGTGAACCTTTTAAAAATGGACACCTCAAACATCAAACTATTTCACAGTTGAAGCGCCTCTTCACGCCTCGTAGCTTTCTTCTGAGTCACTGATGCAAGTCTCACCATGAGGGTTCTTACATGCTTCTTCGTCTGCCATGCAGTAGCACCCTTCTGTGCAAGCAAGTCCTGTGTTGTTGCAGGAGCAGTTTCACAAGCAGGCAGACGCCTTGCACTTGCACGTTGTTAGGTCAAGAAGGCTTTCCGGTGCCGGCGCTTTTGTCATTAGCAATGGTACAGGAAGCTCTATTCTAGGGCTAATTTTTTCTTATAACTTTTGTCACGGGAAACCTACAGAAAAACTCTATGTTCATCCCAAAGATAATCTTAAAAGCAAGCATTCCTGAAAATTTCAGGTAAATTGATGAAATCCCCACAGAAATATCTTTTCTCAAACTCGGAAAAAGTAAGTTCTGAGAAAAATCTATTTAAAGTTTAAACATGAGAAAATTGTTTACTGTGATTGTTTGTGTTCAAATATACACATCTCAACACTGTTGGTACAATAATCAGTTTAGAAGGCTCCTGCTTCATATGTCACCCCTTCAGCCTCTCTAAGGGCCTCTTCTCTTCGAGTTCGCAGCATTTGCTGGCCTTGCCGCTGCTTCTTGTATTTCTCCGAGGTTTGCGCATCAGATTTTCGCAACCGTCTTTTGTCTTTTCTTTTTGAATATTTTGCTGTGAATTTTCCAGCAGGAATTGAAAGCCTTTCCATGACCTTGGCCCTGCTGGCTGATCCACTGTGGAAGTGACAGACAGCAGAGCTCACAGCACACCAAACTACCTTTGCGCCGTGATGTTTGTGCTTTGGGCAACGTGCCCACACCATTGAGTTTATACATTCATTTTGGTTTTGTGTGGCACCACGCACACACCTTTCTAATAGTTTTGTATCACTAAAGGCCGTGAATGTTGGTCGCAATAACACCAGGAATACCTCTGGCAGGCAGTCATCTCCATTGCAGGTTGCTGTTCCTGTAGCAGTCTTGTTACCATTTACACCATGAAAACTCTCCAACCGGGCAAAAGCGATGCTGCTTTGCGGGATCTTCTGACTTAACACAGTGGTGTAGGATAGCAATAATATTTTTCTTCATGGTGAAAACGGCAACATTAACCTCTCTTTCTGTTGGGTTGGCCTTTGACAAAGTGTTTTGGCGAATTGCCAATCCATAATACTTTTGAATTTTTTTTATTCGGCTTTCTGGAAGTCGTCCCTGTCCCCCAATAGGTTTTCCATCAGCAAGTTTCCCTTTGGTAGGCGATTTTAAGTTCATTAAATGTTTTCCCATCCTTTTTTGCACATGCCCTACGCAGTCAAATTTTTCAACTTTACAGTTATTGTAAGTGCTTTCGACAGCATTGAAAGCTTTGCTGTCTCCATCACTAACCATCCACTTGTAGCGGACATTGTGTTTTTCAATAGATCTATTCCAGAGAATTTTGTCACCTTCTGCCTCCATTGCCGAGGAACTGCCAGTAAAATTAATGTGACATTCATTTGAAGCAAGGTGCTCTATCTACCATTCCTCAAACTCTTCAGTGTTTTTACACTGACTCTTCTTCTGAGCACACTTTCTACACTCCTTTGACAATACATGATGGTCGAGAACCTCTCCAGTGTCAATACTGAGGAAAAACACAACTCCTATTAAAGAAGTGAATCCTCTTTTGGCCCAGGTACCATCAAATGAAATGGCAGCATCCACAATTTCATCACTGTCTACTTGGTTATTTTCTTTAAAAATATGTTCTCTGATTCGGTTTCCTGCCTTTTTCATTTCCTCATCAGCCTCAGCTTCCAAAGCTTCCAAGATAGCATCTACTTGCTTATAGTAGGCAGGCTCAGATTAGCAAGGCATGTTCATAATACTGCAGAAGGTTGTCAGCCCTTCATAACTACCTCCTGTCTCCAGAGAATGGCAAACTGCACGTCGGTTTACATCAAATGATTGCCCCCTCTTTGTTATCGTTAAAGAACTTTTGAGAGTTTTTCCTTCATTACACTCACTACACTTCACAGAAAGGTCTGTCATCAAACCATTTCTTGCTGACAGGTTTTCCTCCACAGTCAAAGAGCCTGCATACAAAAAGAACAACATTAGCTTCAAAAATCAAACTTCATGAAAATTTGTGTTAGCATAAATTTGAGTTAATATTGTCTAGGGCAATTCCGAGTATTTCGAACTGAAGTGAAGTGTCAAATGACAAAAGCTAACTAATATTTAGAACATGGTTCTCTTAGCTAATAAGCCAAACCAAAATCAGTTGAAATCAGTTTCAAAAATGTTAGAAAACGTAGGCAAACCAATACAGGTAAACTCTTTTTCCTTCCTGGCATTTCTGACAACGCCATGTCAGATCGAGGGTCATTGGCGAATGTTCGGCCGGCAAGTTTAACCTTCTTTATGTGACATGAACTCACTTTTAGGTTTTCTTTCCTGACCCTTCGAAAAATCCTTCTTAAAGTTAGTGTTTCCATTGTAAAAGGGTCCTTGGTCCTTCCACTTCCACGGCAGAATCCACCATGCTGAAACCGAATCTTGTGGACAAACGCTGATTTTTTTGCTCATATCTCCGCTTTTGAACCGGGTTTAGAGGAAATACTTACAAAATATTAACGTAAAAACACTACTCTATACAAATTGTTTAACTGGAAGATTAATTATGGAAGCACAACTTCGCTAGTTCGAACCCAGTTTTCCCAGCCTTGACACTGCCCAACGCACCGAAACGAGGCATTTTTCCGACTGACATCCAAGCTATCTCAAATCAACTTACTGGCCGTGTGTTTGTTGACCTGGTATTCCTGTGCTTTTTTGAAGAAAGAGCACTGGAATATGTTGCTGCTCGCTATCGCTTGAGCAATAAATGTTTTGGCAGGTAACAGATAAAATATTAATAAAATTGTTCTACCACACAGTCACATCCATCTTTCACTCTTCGATTTTTTTCATGGGCCCATTGAAGAATGTGTGATCTGATGCATCCTACAAGAATCAATAGAATATATGGTATCAAATTGTCCTTATTAATACCTGTAACAGGTACGACAACTAAATATCAAAGGGTAGCAGAACTACTTTTGTCATGTTTTGGGTTTGATGTTCATAAAAAAAAACACTTGAATCTACATATGCATGTTTTATTTAACACCCCACAGGTACTTTTATTTAATACTAGTAGTCCTTCTCTCAATGTCAGTTGATTCATAACAAATCAAAGAATGACCGAAACAAGTTAAAATATGATTTGGTGGCTTTATCCATTTCAGGAATAGTTAGTAATTTCTAAAGGGCAAAAGCATGCATTAGATAATGTTGTCCAGTAACACTGACAAAGGTTGAAGACCACTGTCGCTGAACTAGTCATCAAATGCACAAAAGTGATACTGTCAAACCTCTATTAAGCAGTCACCCTTAGGGAATTGGTTAGTGGCTGCTTGAGGGAGGGTGGCCACTCAATAGAGGTTTGCTAAAATGGATATAAAAACCAGTAATGTCGATTGCTTGTAAAGAACTTGTTCAGTGTGGCAGAAACAGTGTCTCATGACTCAGGTTTCAAATTCTTTCCTCTCATCCGTTCCAGTGGGTTAAAAAAGGCCAAATAAATTTCATGGTGACAATTTAATAAAGGTTAAAACAATATGAAATCATTCATTGGGACTGCATGTAGGTGACCGCAGCCACTTAATAGAGGTGGTCATTTAATAAAGGTAGAGTTTAAAGTATCCGACTAAGTAAATTTTGGGGGACTTTGACAACTGGCCATTAAATAGAGGGGGCCGCTTAATGGAGGGCTTTTTAATCGAGGTCTGACTGTAGTTCCCTTGCAGAAATGGCTTAGTTTAGGTAACTAGCAAAAAGTTTATAAATTATCATGTTTCAGTTTCTGCACAATTCTTTCCTAATTTTTGGTCCGACCCTACCTCATGTTCTAAGAAAGTACCTTGGCCAAATCCAATGCGTTGAATGGTGCATCGTTCTTTCAGACGTGCAACCAACTCCTCCAATTTTAATTTCAGTGTATTGTTGTGTTTGAAATGCAATTTGGCATTTCCAGGGAAGACCTTTGATGCTTCTCGAATAATAATTGATATTCTGCAAAAAAATTAATTATGTAACCAAATTAATTAATTGATTACGTAAACAGAAATGATTTTTAAAAGGTTACAGAACACATGCAAAAATAAAGATAATTTAAATATTCACCCAAAACTTCCTCAGAATAATTTTTATTATGTAACCTAAACTGACTAACATTCACTTCAGCTGGGCAGCCAAAAGCCAAAAAATTGCAAAAAGCTTGTTGCAAAGGCAACACACATACCTTTATAGGATTCCCTCCCTTAAGTGAACACCAAACTGAAAATCTTCCAATATCACTTTAATTTTCTCTAAATTCAAGTATGTACTTTGTGCATCACTTGGCTACAAAGCACTAAGGAGCTGTGACATCCTCATGTTGAGGCAACTGAACTGGCTGAACTTCCCAAAAGAGAAAAAATGTACCAAGGGTTTGGAAGAGTGATAGTTTTGATATTTAAGTGCCATTTACTATTTCACCTGTACCTAATTCCCTGGTGTAGGACATTTCAAAAGAAATTAAAATTGTGTCCCAGTTCAAATCTACCACTTATGCCTGGCCTCCTCCCCCAACCCCCCCACACGGCTTAATAATGATAGCTGCATATGTATAATTAATTTAAAAACTATAGTAACACAATTACTTTTCAAGGTACTCTGTCTTTGCCTTTGCATCCCATGTACTTTTATTGACTTGTCTTATTTTCCTTTTCATAGCAGGCTTTTCTTTGTTTTGCTCCACAGAATTGGCACTTTGTCCAGACTCGACATCGTGGGTGTGAACATGTTCCGCGATCTGTGCCATGATTTCGATTCTTCTACCAAGCGCATTTATGCCAATGTCCTTTAGGTCGTTTTTGTCAATGCTAAATAAGCCTTGCCTGAAATCTTTTCAGCTAATAACAATAACAAAAACAAAATTAGAAACTTTGTTGCAATCACACTAAGAAATTCTTAGCAATAAATCTCTCTTATAGTTTTTCAACAGCTATGACAGACAAAGAAACTACGAAGAAAGAGATACTCTTGACCTTTACCACTATTGTCTGAGGTGTTATGAAAGACAAGAGTGTTGCTACCATATATGAATGTAAGCGCGTGTGTATCATCATCATCATCATCATAAACTTTATTAAAGTGTCAATCTTCTAGCAGGATTCCGCTAATCGGGGACACATTTAGATAAAAGTATTTAGAATAATAAAACTCTTTCAGATTGCCATTCAAAATCTATACATTGTAGTATTGTTCTAAAATAAATAAATAAAATGCAAAGGCAAAGGT
>JANSTQ010171006.1:0-10118 GCA_026167885.1 Bergia puertoricense
AATGTATTTTCAATGTTTTCAAACATATTTTGTCCTTTTTCAATGATTTAAGGGACTAAGATGGTGGCTATGAAATTTAAAATGGCGTCCTGTGATGTCACAAAAGGTTAATTAGATAATTGTTCATCTGGAATTGTGCTACATAATTAGTATACCAAGTTTGGTTGGTATAACTTTAATGCTTCTTGAGAAAAGTGGCCGTGGGCACTTTCTGCCCCCTTCTGGGCCCAGAAACCACAAAAAGCCCGGGCCAGATAGGGTTAACAACTGTGTTTTCCTGTTTGTGGATTGAGTAGGGGAGGGATACACAGATACTTGATATATTGACGACACTGGTTTCCTGTTTGTTTGTAGATTGAGCAGGAGAGGGAGCTTCAAGAAGAGAAAGTGAGTGTTGTCAAACTGTTCACCTCCAAGGACCTGCAGATGCCGCTGTTGATCAGCGTTGTCCTACAACTGTCTCAGCAACTCAGCGGAATAAATGCTGTAAGTAGTGCCAGAGACTTTTGTTTACACCAATTCTAGCTTTAGTAACATTACCATAATTTTAAAAAGCTGGTATTAATTAAACAAACGATATCCATAGATCGAGGAGCATGTAGAGATTCGCATCCTCACAAGCATTTTCACATTGTTTTCACCCATCTGCATGACAATGCCATATCATTTTGAATGGTATTTGATCTTATAAAGTGACAAAAAGTCTATGACATCACTTTTCCATCAGTCTGACTCGTACCCGGTCCAGTGTTCCCACGGTCCTTGAAAATCCTTGAAAGTTAAAATCAATAAATGCTCACACTGAAAACAAACAAGCTCAACCCTCTGACGTAAATTCGCATCTTACAGGATTTGAGATTGGCTTCAAGTTTTGACCAATCTGCAATCAGGTTTTTCCAAGTGGCACATGTTTGCTTGCGAAGACAATGATGAGCAATGATTAAACACTAGACGCAGAATAACTAGTACTGTTTGATGATTACAGCAAAATATGGAAAAATTGCCTCACAAGGTCCTTGAATTTGATGGAAAAGGTCCTTGAAAGTCCTTGAATTTAGTGTTCAGTTAGGAGTGGGAACCCTGCCAGTCGTTTTTATGAGGAAAAGTGAAAAAGAAAAAGTCTAGGCATGAAGGGAGCACTCTCCTTTCGACAGTTCCTCACGCACCTCTCATTTTCTCTTGCCCCATTTTTCCCTTGACGACCTTGATGACAAAGCTCACACTAGACGACTGGGTATGAGTCTGGTTTTTGGTGGCAAATTGTCATTAATTGTCTTGATACATTTCCTATTAATAGGTTAGGAGATATTTTGCACTATTTATCTTTAAATGTTTAGAGTTGATTATCAGTTCCTTCATTCTCACTTGTAACATATCAATTTCTTTTGTGTTGATACTATAAGAAGATAGATATTGATAAATATATGGTGAGAGTGAAATTTTTGTGTAATTGCTGTTAACTGAAATCGTCTTTTTAAGGGCTGTGTGAACTCCTCGCTGACTAAGGCCCGGACCAAACGTTGAACTTCACTTATGCTGAACTAAATTGCAGTTCAGGTCGACCCAAATTAATTAAGTTCGACTGTTGGGTCAAACTTAATATATTTATCTGAACCAGTACACTGTTTAGAATGCAACAATCTTCATTATCTAATAAATCATGATTCACTTAGCCATAATGATTGTGCAAAAATAAATCCCAAGCGCAGGAAACTACTTATTCACTTATACTCTCGAGGACCAAAATATCAGTTCAAGGCAAAAATATATATCATTATAAAATAAATTATTACTAAGGGCTGTGTGAACTCCTCGCTGACTAAGGCCCGGACCAAACGTTGAACTTCACTTATGCTGAACTAAATTGCAGTTCAGGTCGACCCAAATTAATTAAGTTCGACTGTTGGGTCAAACTTAATATATTTATCTGAACCAGTACACTGTTTAGAATGCAACAATCTTCATTATCTAATAAATCATGATTCACTTAGCCATAATGATTGTGCAAAAATAAATCCCAAGCGCAGGAAACTACTTATTCACTTATACTCTCGAGGACCAAAATATCAGTTCAAGGCAAAAATATATATCATTATAAAATAAATTATTACTAAATTATAAACTGAGTTTGGCACGTTTGACCCAGAATCAACCCTAAGCCATTATTCCCAACATATTGAGTCAAATTTAAAGTTCGACTGAAGTCGATCCTAATATAAGCTGTCAATCTTAATTGAGTCAAATGTCGAACTTTACATGTACTTAATTCGTTGAATTTCGTTCGGCACATGTGAAGTTCAACATTTGGCCCGCTCCTAATTCATCTGCTTTGGCTTTGCACCCTAGGTGTTCTATTACTCAACAAAGGTGTTTACTGAGGCAGGGCTGAGTGCTGAGCATTCGCGAGAAGCCACATGTGGCATTGGTGCTGTGAGCATCGTCATGACTCTCATAGTAGTAAGTGTTTTTTTCCCTTTTCTGTATTCTAACATTTCGTGCCAAAAAATTGCCTATTTCTTATGTCAGTAGCTCTTAATAGTTAATAGTTAAAAACCGATAACATTTTTTGTGTAATAACTGTTTCTTTTTTTAAATGACTTACTTGAACTTTATCAATTAATTGAAATTAATCTCTGCCCATCTACCCCAACTTGTGCATCCTCTAGGATTATTCTGGAAAACTTATACCGGTTCTCTTGTAAAGTACAACTCTTTTCCCGAAACACATCAATTTATAGTAACTTGGTACAAAAATACAGCTTGTTACTGTTGCATTTCCGCCACCCTAAACAGTACAGCAACCTGCAACTTGAACCCCTAAAATGTACAACGATCTTCCCGTCATGTCCAGTATGGGAATCCCCCCTGGGTCCTATGGTCTAACTGTCAATCTGTTTCAAATCCCAAACCTTCTTATTAAAGGAATTTTGCAAACCGACAATATAATAGACCCTGCAATTTTTCTCGGTATCTCCGTAAACACAAAATGCTGTAGAAATTTTCAATATAATTTGCTTCAAAAACCATTATTGCAAAAGCATATCACAAAGCGCTGTATAAGCTCATCACAAAACACATTTTTTACATAACACAACAGTAATCTCTTTTCTGTTCATGTATCACTTCTAGTGTATATAGTGCTGATAAATTAAACGACAAGATTATTTCTTCTTGACTTCTCATATTTCGAAGCATTATATAGAATTTTGTTTCTTGTTGCAGATCAGGCTTGTGGAGGTAGTTGGCCGACGCATGCTGATGCTTATCGGGATCGGAGGGATGTTTGTATTCTATGCAGTGATGACCATGGCGTTTTGCCTCCAGGTAAATTATATACTTAGCATCAAACTTGTGTCATTTGTTATTAGAATATCAGAAAGGCTAACTCTCGCATGCTAAGAGAAAACCAGAGACAAGTGTAAGAAAAGCCAAGAAAGAAAAAAAACTTCTCCGAGTAGGATTCGATCCCACGACACAACTCAGACAACGGCTGTCTAAACTGAAGTGATCAAAATAATTTAAGCATCACAATTAAAAGTTTTGTTCTTTTGTTTATTATCACATTAGCACCCTTCTTTTAGACTTTGCTTTGGCTGACAGAGACTTCCTTCAGATTTTGCCATTTGCTCTGAATTCAAATTCTCATATTAAGTATTTTTGTACCAATGTGATCATTTCAGACTGTGTGGTCAGGAATGAACTACGTTGCAGTGGTTGGCACCCTCATGCTAGTGGTTTTCTTCCAGTTAGGACCTGGTAAGAACTGTAATAATAATAATAATAATAATAATACTCATCAATAATAATAATAATAATAACAAAAATAATACTCATCAATAATAATAATAATAATTAATAATAATAATTTTTACCTTGCTACGGGTTTGCGCTACTAAATTAGTAAATAACGATGTAATCACTAGGTCGAGAAAAATTAACACGGATTGATTTTGCGCTTTAGAAAATTGCATGTCTGAACGGCGAAGCCGACTGAATAAAAAGCTACATCGCAACTTTGTTTTCAAAATTATGAAAACTTGATCAAAATTATGCTTTATTGTTAAGGTAAAAAGCCAGTTATAACGGTGGCTGTTTAACTTATTTGAATTGCTTAGGGCCTTGCAAAGTTTTTGCGAGACGCCAAAGATGAGATAACAATCGCCACTGGTACGTGGCGGCCAAAAGAACCAAAATTCTATTTGTTCGTCTTCTCTATAACTACAAAATCTTTGATTGGAATTGTTATAGAATCAGTGAGGGGGTTTGATTCTGAAAGAAAATTTATCACACAAAGAGAATGTATATTCGAATTAAGTTCTCACTTCTGTCAATGTCAAAGTGATGAAATATGAAACCTATTTTGAAAAGCCTTATGTCTAAAGAGATTGTGTATAACTGCTTCTACTAATTCATGGATTTGTTTATGTTCACTTTATTGCATATAAAGTATATGACAATGCACTTACTAATCTATGTAGTCATAAATTCGTTCAAGAGTTGAAGACGTCTCCGTGTTTTTCATACAAATCACTCAGTCGTCCGTATGTTCCTAGGGCCTATCCCGTGGTTTATCACTGCTGAGTTGTTCTCCCAAGGACCCCGCCCGGCGGCTGTTAGTGTTGCAAGTACAGTGAACTGGCTGGCCAACTTCCTCGTAGGGATTAGTTTCCCTGTCATGCAGGTAATGCAATCTACTATCTGCACTGGCTCCGCAAGGGGTCAGTTAAGTTAGCGAGTAATGAACCAAGGACAGGACTGGGTCCAAGTTTGCATAATTAATCTAATTAAGTAATGAACCTGTTACAAAAATGGAAGACCAAATTAATAAGTAGAGTTTGACGGGTAGTGATCTTCCGAAAGTCACTGTAATAAGAGTTTTGGTCATGGTTTGGAGGGACATCCTGCTCCAAGCCAAGACTACAAGGCTGCAAAACACGGTGTAAAAAGCACACTGCCCGATACTTGTCATTTTCTCTTTCCCTTTTTCCTCAGTACACATAACTTGAATGGATGTAATTTTTTTTTTCTTTGCTTATAGCTACTGTCTGTATATATGTATATATATGTAGGTATGTGTATGTATGTGTATGTGTATGTGTATATATGTATAGACAGATAGATATTAACAACGATGTAATTTATATTAAGAAAATTATTAAAAGAAAAAAGAAAGGAAAAAAAAAGACTAAACCGTCTTATTATAAGGATTTGAAACGTCATAACATTGTTTTTATCCAATGTACCGCCTTCAAACTCCATTAAACATATTCCTCTGACGTGATATAATTCAAAATTGAAGCGAAGAAATCTTGAGGTAAATGACTTACCTGGAATCCACTTTCCGCACGTTGAAAACATTAACCGCGAACAACAAACGCGACGTCAGAGGAGCTTGTTTATGTGATCTACAGAGGTTTGCCCAATATCTGGCTGAAGAAAAAACTTAATATATTAAAAATTTTATCATGTTCAATCGTCTCGTTGTTTATCTACTGGTAAGCTGGTATATTGTTACGGATCTTTAAAGTATTTTTTGTTTTTATGGTAACAGCATGCACTGCACCCTTTCACATTCCTAATCTTCCTGGGGCTGGTGGCACTGTTTTGGATATTCACATACTTTTACGTCCCTGAGACGAAAGGGAAATCAATTGAAGAAATCACGGCTCGCTTCAGACACAGACGAGGTTACTGTGGCATTGACAGAGGCAACTCCGAGGCTGATGCGCCCGATATGGAACAGTCCAAGTTTTGATTGCCATGTTGTTAAGGAATACAATATTGTGTTAGTTCCATCACCGGCTTTGGGAGAAAATGTATTTTGGGTCAACAAAGGTTAGTATGATATGTTTTATGCCATAAGGTTGGGTGTATAGCTGAAGTTTCGTGTCAGCCCTTCGTCAGAGCAGACAAAAGCTGTGCCGTAGTTGTTTGCCGCACCGACCTTTAAAAGCAAGAAGCCTTTAGACAAGTTGCCGACGCTAGATTTTATGTCAAAATTGACAAAGACCTAAGAGTAGTTGTTTGGCGCGGTGACCTTTGCAAACAAGAAGCCTTTAGACATCTTGCCGACATTAAATTTTATGCCAAAGCTGACAAAGATAGACCTTACAAGAATCTGCTCTGACAAAGTACTAACGCTCGAAATGTCAACTTTACACCCAAACTTACGGCGAAAAACATACCATATCAACCTTTGTTGATCAAAACACATATTCAACTTACTTCGCCTGCGCAGAAAAAACAGTTTTTTCCCAAAACTAGATTTCCTTTGGGGGAAAATGTTTACTTAGTGACGTATGGACAGTAAATTTTCCACCCACAGGTAAATAGAACAAGAAAGAACTTGCTTATGGGATAGACTGTTATTTTTCCGGAGGAGGGGAGAGGAGACGAATAATTTGTTTGGACAAGCAATTAATTTTTATATCTAATGTACCACACCTTAAGAAGACTAAGCTTTTGCAAATGTTTTATTTTTACTCTGGCATACTATTTATTTCTACTTTTCCAGCTCTGCATAAAAAGGAAAATTTCCATATTTATCATCCTCCACCCTTCAGAATAAATAATAGAGAGCTTAAGCAACAAGGACGCGAACGTCAAGGAGAACGTTACAAAACAATAGGTTTAATTACAGGATACAATAGCTTTACGTGGGAATGAAAACAGCTGGTCACCTTTCCATCGTTTTCTTCAAAAAACCGAACGTAAAAAGCTCACTTTGGGAGTTTCATAAAGAACGTAAACGTTGGGATATAAATCATTTCAATCTTCTTGTGGCTTCAAAAATAAAGCTTCTAATTCTTTACATTCACATTCCTTTACGAAGAACAAAAAAGAAACGAATAAACTATACGAAGAAGAAAAAGGAAAACAGGAAGTTAACCCAACAACCGTCTTCGTCGACGTTCGTGTCCTGGTTGCTTAAGCTCCCTAATGTCTTTCCCATAGCGACGTATTGTATTGAGAGATGAAGTTCAAAAGAAGCTCATTCAAACCAATGCAGATCACACTTCAGTGCAGTTTAAAGCTCCATTTTCAACCGAGATGCAACGCGGGCGCATAGTAATCGCTGTCACCTTCATGGTTTCGCCGCCGTGAGACTCACGGTTTCGGGTATATCATTGGTCTCGCAGCTTAACCACAAAATCTCACCGGGAACTGAAATTCTCGGAAGCTCCTAATCAAATTCAATATTTCTGGGCATCGTTGGCAGCCCCATCCATCTTCAGAACTTACAGAAAGTGGGATCTGCGTTTTGAAAATTGTTCGCTTGAAGTTCCGTTCATTTGTTGCTTTTATGCCGGTAAATTTCCGGATTTGAGGTTTTTTCCCAGTTGGGATTTTAAGGGATTAGGTTGAAATGTCTGTGCACCAACAAGTGAGTACGTTTGCAACAGCGCATTTTATGTTTTTGAAAAGGGTCATTTTTTTTGTGAATTTCTTAGTTAGTGGAACTTTGAATGCAGCTTTATTGGTGCAATCGACTCGGATAGGCAAAGCGTATAAAACCGGTCTTCTTGCTTGCCTGGCCTTTCTTGTTGAAGAGACCTGTGGTTCGTGACGTTAAATATTTCATAAACAAGCTTCTTTTTAAACGAAGCCAACAGTTACAGCAAATGTCCGATGATTTTGAAGAAGGCCGTTTTAATCAAAAAGTATGACCCTCTACTTTGGAAGTATTTTGTAATCAGCAGAGAAACTAGCATATTTTTCTTATTTTCTCTCTAAGGTAATTGATTTGTGTTTTGAAGTTTAGGTCTACAGTAGCAAAATTAATGCCATTAACAACTTTGACATATCTTTGTCAAGACAAAAGTTAATGCTATGTCCTGTGGATTTCTGTTCTCATAAACAACTGTTCTTCAGAGTAGAGAGTATCTATTACAAGTCTAATGCAGAGAAGCCAAAACAAACCTGTATTTTATCAAACAGCCTTGCTCAGAAAACTCGGCCTACTGGCTAGTTTGATCTGCGTTAATGTGATATATCAAAACGAAACGCGACATTCCTTGATGTAAGATATGATATAAATTAAAATAAAAATTAGATTGTACAATAACAGTAAAGTGAAAAACGTATATAAGACTGTAAACTTCCGAATGTAAACTCGTGGGCTTGTAGCTTCCAAGCACTTTTTAATGGACTGATATTCGGTGTGCATGGGCTTGTATTCGCTGGAAAATTTGCGTTTCAAAATTGGTTGGGTTTATAATCGTATCGAGTTTTGCGTCTGAAAATTTTCAGCTTTAAAATGATGGTAGACACCCTTCAACATGTTAAATGATCATTTAAATTGTCGTCAAAGACTCGGAAATATTGCCAGATGATCGGCTCTGGTGTGCTAGGACGCCTGACTGAAATGATCGTATAAAGCCGCGCGCGCACAACTGGCCGCCATTGTAAATTTTAAGATAGTTCTAAGTACTATCAAACTCATTATCTTTGGTATGTATTTATCAGTTAAAGTTTAGATGGGTTAAAAAGCAACTTTGTTAAGTGTAATTGCCAGAAGTCGTCTGTTTAATATTTATATTTACGGAATTCGTTTCTTTAGCAAAATCAGAAACAACATCAACGATCGTTACTAATCAGCTTTCCATCCTTCCGAGGTCGCTAAAATGAGTACAGGCATGCTGGGAAGTAGAGTATCACACTTTGTAAAGTGCATTCGAGCAAATTTACATGGAAAATGTGCTATATAAATACAACACTTTTTTTCACTTTATCTCGCAGCGCGTTCTGGGATGGTGCGTTTTGGGCAGACCTGAAAGCGCGCGCTGAGTGGCTACCTCCAAGCACATGATAAATGTCCGATCACCTGGTGTTGACCGTATTTGTACGTAAGAAATGCTACCAAGTTACCTTGGCTTACCTCCATTTCAACACTAATCCTAAGCCTTCTCTGGGGAAACATAAAATATAAAAAACTGAAAACTTCCGAGTAAAAGCCCGTAGCCTTTGAGCTTTCAAAGCGCTTTTTAATGGGCTTGTATTCGGAGTTGGTTTATATTCTAGGGGGCTTATAGGGGCTCTTTCATGGCTGAATCAATGGATATTCTCTTTTTCAGAAGTGAAATTTTTACGTTATTTATCCTAATAGTTCCAAAACAAAACATCTCAATCCACTAAAGTGACATTAATGGATTACTTCTGCCGAGGTTTTACGCATTTTAAAACAATTTATTGCATTGTGTTCCGGCTCGGAACACAACAATTGGCAAGTGCGATCCAACTTAATCACCAGCTGAAACAGACCATCCGTAGCATTTACCTCTGGAAAAACTTAGATTGGTATCTGAGCAGTTCCTGTTTAGAGCTATTTTAACTTGAAACAGGTTCTTGTCAAAAAGCCATTTTATAGTCGGAAAGAGTCTCTGATTTGGCGAGCTTGTATTTGGAAGGGCCTACATAAGGAAGTTTACGGTATAATCGAAATAGGATATAGTAAGAATAAACTATGTTTATTATATTTTATGGTAAGACTATGATATAGTAAAGGTATTTATGGAAAGAATAAATATAAATCTTCGATTCCTGTACAGAAAAGAACCTTGCATGATCTATCATACTTGGTATACATCATAGAATAATAAAACAAAGAAATAAACTCTCACTTGTTGTGGTTGAGTTTTACTAGAAGAGGCGTATATCAGTCATCAGTGCTTACTATACATGTGAGTCACGAGCGATGGGATACACGGGTTACGAGTTTCAGAGGTTTAACTGGCATAAAATTATCCAAATCTTTGTTGCTGTGTGTGTTGTTTATCAACAAAAATTGATATGGTATGTTTTCGCCGTAGAGTGGGAGGAAAAGCTACGAAGAGCTAACGCTTGAAACGTCAGCTTTGCACCGAATGACACTTCTAATACACGCTTTTTTTTATGAGAACAACTTTATAAGAACAACGAGGCTCAGGTTGGCCAAAATTTAAGAACAATTTAAGAACAAGCTGAGGCTCGAGCTCGATAGCTAAATTTTTTTTAACTTTACTGAACGGTCAACATGGCAGTTGGTTCGATTTTGTCTGGCGTAGAAATGGGGAATAAACAAGCTGTAATGTCGCTGATACAGCGGATTCTGAGAGAATCAGCAGACTTAACATAATTTG
>JANSTQ010171017.1:2500-10115 GCA_026167885.1 Bergia puertoricense
ATGAGTAATTCTGACTTAAACCAATCTTTTTAGTTGTACAATATCACTAATTAAAAATATTTTTAAAGAAAATCTATGGAAATGAAAAAAAAATTGGGTCAGGGGCTTTTTCAGTGGTTGGGTGGGGATGCTAGCCAACTTGTATTTTTTTACTTGGCCTAACCTCCCAGGGGTGTAACCACAAGCTGTCCAAAAAGGGGTTCCAATAACAGATAACTGTGGGCTTTTGGGGTGATCTGAATTAAGAAAATTAATATATATTTCCTCCAAGTTGCTTCAAGTTAGAAATGGGGGTAGGATACCCTCCACTGGTTAATATGTATGTACAAGTTTGCCTCACCTGGATAGACTCTCAAACCCTCTTTCTCCGCACCATGTCGACAAATATAGGTTAAACTTTTGGACAGCTTGATGTCATCAGAATTCTGAAATGTAATCAAAGGTATACCCGAATTCTTTGATTCTGGTCATCAAAGAAATTGTCACACTAGATGCAAAATACACAGAAACCACCATGTCACAAATAATGTATCTCTAAAATATGAGCATAGCATTAACCTTTTACTGACAGTATAACTGCCATGAACATAGTTCTCGAATTGCTCAACTCAACAACATTTTAAAAAATTTTAAAAAAATAAAAAAACCTCAAGTAGCAACAGACCTTTGACTATCAATTCTTATCAGTCCATTTGGCAAGACTGAGGTGTTACATTTATTCATCGACAGTACTACCTCAGGGGGTACTTCCTAAATAATAGGGTGGGGAGGGTGGGGAGGCACTGCTGAACCCATGAGACCCTGACTCTATTTCAGACTAAGATTAAGTGTTGTTTTGCAAGCCTGTTTCAAACAAAGCTGCATAAAGATATCGTGTTCAAAAAATATCATAAATATTCAAACTTACCCTGTTGTAGTCTAAAAACTACCAGCAAAATCTAGATTAAAAACAGTCGATCTATCTATCATGTTACGGACTAAATTAAAAAGTGGGCGATATCCATACCAAAAACTACCTATCCATATACCCAGTTCCAGACTAATAGCGGCAACGGCACGTCCCCAAATATTTCCATACATACAGTATCCGAGAGTTCCCCCCCCCCTCCCCTTCACGAGTACCAAGTGCACGTTTAAACCAAAAATAGTAACGACTGCTTAAAATGAGGGGTAATCTTCTGTGTCTATCTTTCGTAGTAACTAAAAATTGTTAAACGAGTAGATAATTTTAAATTAAAATTTAATATTTTTTTAAATAAGTTAAATTAATTAAGTTTGTTGCTGATGTACCCCAGACTTGTTCTGACGTTCTCGTCTGTTATCAACGTCTCGTGAGGCACTCATGTTGTTTAGTTGGAGACAGTTGCACAACTCTTGTTTTTCACTGAGACGATCTGCACTGTCTGCAGCCTAATACATCCACAATTGTGCAATAACTGACGGTAACTCCGCGATTGCACCAAAAATTGCACCATCCGAGAAGATCTCTTGAACCGTAGAAAAACACTAGAACAAAAGACTGGAACTAGTGGAACAGTCCGCTGCTCGTGATCTCATCGCGGGCTTGTCGTGGAAAAGAGTGAGCTCAAGGGAAAATTAGTCAAGCGAACGAAGTTTGCGTGAATCAATTGCGGGTAAATTCAAGAGCTATTTTCTCTGATGGGGTTTGTTCAAGTCTACGGTATTTGACTAATATTTTCTTGCATTTCTACCATGAAAATTTTGTTTGAGCTTTTCTTGATTCTGATACGCGGTGTTTGCCGTCAGGGAATCACCATTTGATGCCATATTTTCGGCAAAAAACAAAACAATTTTAAACAAGTGAACAACGTTGACTAATTTCTTTTAATTTACAGCTTAAAACATTCCGTATTTGGAAAACATTTGGATAATTCTGGTCTCCGCTCAAGGTCCATACGTATAAACGGTGAGTACAGTTCAAAGGTTATTGTTTTGTGAGATTGACGCGAATGAATGAACGTTTCTTGCTGCGAAAAGCCGGAGGGACTATTGATTAAGTTAACGGACTGAGGTAAATACGAGATCAAAGAAGCTGTCCACGTGAAGCAAATCATATCTTGTGAATTTTAATGTTTAATATTGCAATGCAGTTTGACCGGCCGCGGCTCTAGAATATTTGACCGTTCAAACTACAAAGTCTGAGTTCTTAAAAAGAGAATTCTATGCATTTATTATTTTATAAACAAAGTCTAAAGTCCAATTCTGTGCATTGTTTTTATCGATGGCAGCGATTAAACCTCTTTGAAGGTATTAGTTTTCTTTTATGCCTACGGTTTGGAACAATAACTGGTATTGTATGATAAAATATAACCCTGTAGACTACAACACTTATTTGGTAATTTTTAGTACTGCTAATTATGATATTTTGTCTTCTTCGGAGTGGGTTGACCTAATAGGCTGCTTCATCATTTATTTATGGTATCAGAGGTGTTTTTAAAATTCAGTCTGTTTGTGATGTTTAATAGTTGTTACAGTTTTTCTTAAGTTTTAAAATCTGATGATGAAATTGTTGTTCTTGTGAGACTACCTCACCACATGTAACTACTAATTAACACCAAATACACTGTACTTTTATTTGCACCAGATCTACAGCAGATGATTTGGTGTTAAAAGTTGGTCAAACCATCATCTCATGTCAGATGTGCACAGGAATTTGTTGATTTGCCTGCCCTTGATTCTTGTAGAATGAATTCAAATACTTTTCATGGTTGTTTTGCCATTTATAATAGTTTGATTCACTCTAAGTGCTGGTACCATTGTCTACATGTCCAGACTTTTTATTACCTACTGCAGTTATTCAGTCAGTCCTTATCAGATGTGACAAAACCACAAATTATTATGTAATGTGATTCAGATTTCAACATAAGTCTTGTCTAGGTCTCTTCTATATGTCTATAAAACTAAGCTGGACAGGTTCCATGGCTTGATTTGGGGAAAATTGATAGCCATGCGCCTGGCTTGAAAAAACTATTGCCATAAAAGAAAACATTAGATCAGCAAAATTACAAAAGTTGAAAGCCCCCTGGCTTGGAAAAATATTTTAATAAAGAAAAAATACCATCTAATTCACTACCCCCTGGCTTGGGGAAAACACAGGAGTGAAAAAATTTTAATGCTATCAAGAACAAAGTAATGCCAGTGATGATTTACATGGAACATTCTATACTAGTGTATCAACCAACTGTGGATACTGTCTGTGCTATAACTTAAAAGAACCCAACATCAATCTAGGGTTCAGATCATGCCTGCTGGATAGTCCTGGAATTTTATTTTATTCCTGGAAACTCCTACCCTGGAGTATCTACATGAGAGATCTCTACTGAAAGGGTAGGAAACTCTAGACCTGAAACTGTCCTGGAATTTTAGACGGATTCCTGGAAAACTCCTGGAGAATTTAAATTAAAGTTCCTGAAGTTCTAAAACCATTGGTTTTCTCATTTTTCATTTTCAGTGTTTTTTGTTAGAATCATTAACTTGCTGTTGACATAGACTGAGTTTTCATTGGTGTGACAGATTTCCAAAATACTCCTGGAAAAATCCTGAAAAATTATCAAGAGAACTATACAAACTGGAAAATCCAGGATTTTCAATTAGTTAAATGAAGTCAAAGTGTATAAATACCTGTACATGACACAAACTCAGTGTATTAGATATATATATATATATATATAATTATGTTCTCAATTTTTTGAAAGGGTTTATATATCATATTGGATTTGTTGATCTGTTTGAATGTGTACCTCTCACTCCTAGACATATGTGCCTCAAGAATAATATTATAGCTATCAAGACCCCCCCCCCCAACTGCCACACCTTTTTTTCAATTTTAGCTTATTCTGTGACTGGGTGGGGTGGGTAAATTTTGGATCAGCGTGTGGGAAATTAATTATAAACAAGGGTGGTGAAACCTGCCTGTATTAA
Organism: Bergia puertoricense; assembly: GCA_026167885.1. Classification (NCBI taxonomy): domain Eukaryota; kingdom Metazoa; phylum Cnidaria; class Anthozoa; order Zoantharia; family Parazoanthidae; genus Bergia; species Bergia puertoricense. The sequence goes on from JANSTQ010171017.1 coordinate 6,443, forward strand.
ATAACAAATGAAATGATCAGCTTGGGAAATGATTTCAGTACCAAACCCATACCTCCCCCCCCCCCCTCTAAATTCTGAAAGTATACAATTATTTAGTGGTTTTGAGCAGATGTTGACAGATGTGGAATTTGTTTGATTTCTTTTGGGGTTTTTTTTCATGACATATATCTATCTGCACCTGTATTGCCTTGTCTACTACCAGTTGTGATTTTTCTAAAATGAAAGACTTTTTAGTGAAATTGATTTTAGACTGATATTTTCTTGTAGGAACCGTATTACCTTGATTTATTTTAATTACAGTATGGCTTAACATGTTATAATTATTTGCAATTAATATGATCTCCTCTTTCCAATTGTTAAACATTATTTATTAAAATAAAAATAAATTGGTAAGTGTACTATTATTAATAGAAATAAATATTACATGACTGTATAGTAATTAAAATTTTAGAACTAAGAGTAATAGTATTACAGATTGAAGTGTTTTTTGGAACTGACTTTGCCTCTTTACCTATTAGGATCCTAGTCTCTTATTACATTGACCAACTACATCACCAAGACCAACAATGCTCCGTGTTAGAGCTCCTCAGTTGAAACGTGTCCTTCAGAAACAGTTCTCGTACTTGGGAACTCTTCAGAACTATCGCTGCATTCATGCTTCTAACAAACTGTATGTTGAGAAGGTGGACAGAAACTACAAGCCTGAACCTCGAAGAACTGGCATTAAAAAACTGATGGTTGCAAACAGAGGAGAGATCGCTATTCGAGTGTTCCGTGCTGCCACAGAGGCAGGAATCAAAACTGTTGCTATTTATTCAGAGCAGGATGCAAATCATATGCACAGACAAAAAGCTGATGAAGCATATCTCATTGGGAAAGGAATGCCCCCAGTGGCTGCTTATTTAAACATTCCAGAGATTATTAAAATAGCAAAGGTACTGTATATGTGAAAATAGTAAATCATTAATTTTTGTGCTTGTTAAGACAGCTGTAATAATATTCTCAATTAAATAACATGTTACAGTACATGTACCAAATTAACCTTTTAATTTCAGTCTATCATTTATTAATAATTAATCAGTTGAACGTGTTTCCTTGATAACTAGTTTCTGAATGACAGATCACAATCTTTTAATTTTACAAAATAAAATAAAATAATAATAAAATTAAAATAACATTTAAAATAATATTTACTAGTAAGTTTGCAAAATTTACAAAACATGAACCATCTATTAAACACTGGGTAATATTCAAGGAAATTAATAGACAGTGACGATAGGTTGGCTTGTCATTAACTTTGATAATTTGTTTAATTTCATTTAAACAAGATAAAGTGTTGACTTCTTTGCTAATTATCTAGGATCATGAAGTAGATGCAATTCATCCAGGGTATGGATTTCTGTCAGAGAGAGCTGACTTTGCAAGAGCCTGCATTAAGAATGGGATCAAGTTCATTGGACCGGCACCAAAGCATGTCCATGCAATGGGCGACAAAGTAGAAGCTCGAAAAGTAGCAGAACAAGCTGGTGTCCCTGTGGTACCTGGAACAGAGAATGCCCTGAAGACTGCTGCAGAAGCCAAGAAGTTCTGTGAAGAGCATGGCCTACCCGTGATCACAAAGGCTGCGTATGGTGGTGGTGGGCGTGGCATGAGAGTGATTCATCGCATGGAGGATGTTGAGGAATTTTTTAACTTGGCAAGCAATGAGGCTCTGGCTGCTTTTGGTGATGGATCCATGTTCATTGAAAGATTTATAGGTACATACAGATTCAATAGAAAATGAAGAGATGAAGGGGTGATAGTCTGAAATTTGAGCTGCACCTTAAACCTAAGAATATACATGTAACAAGTTTCAGCCATAACATATACTGTACTTCTGAATACAAGCTCATCCTCCCCCAGATATGAGCTCCTGCCAAATATGAAATCACCAAATAAATATGAGACACAAAACTCCTTCTAATTGTTAGTTCCCCAATATAAGAACCCCCAAATTTAAGCCCACCAAATCTGAGATCAAAACTTTGTTCAATTTTTATAAACCCCCACCCCACCTCACCCTGCCAGTTTATACTTATCAGACCATTACATACTTCGAATACAAGCCCTTGATATAAAAGTTCTTTAAAAGCTATAATATTATATAGTTTTTACTCGTGTTTATGTTTGGAAGTCTATGGTATCTGCCATGATCCAGATACTAATACACATGTAGTTAATGCACACAAAGGCCAGGACTTGTACCTGCTAACTTTCAAACCAGACAAAGAGAATTTCACTGGAAGTGAAATTTGCAGTATATGTATCCTTCTAGATACAGTATGTAAACTTTTTTCACTTGTGCTTTTAAAACATGAACATTTTGTTGTTGTTTAATTTCATTGTCTGTCATCTACATGCATAATAATTTCAATTCAGCAATGCTTTACCTCTTTTTACTGTACCTTTCACATTTTACAGTCAATGGAAGTGACATGACAACCATGATCAAAACAAAGCTACAACACCATTTTGAGAATTTCATTGTAGATTATTTTCAAAATTGAAGATGGCAAGTTGAGCTGTTCAAAAACTTCAGTGACATAAGTTAAACGTCTGCTACTACCTTTTGGTGAAGGAAATTAAGTGGCCCCAACTTGCAATTAAATTTATCCATCAAGATTTTGGACCGTTATTTCAATATTTGGAAAGAATATTGTTACAATAACGTTTTCTTGCAGTTGAAATTGTTCCTATAACCAGGTGGGTACATATTCCTATAACCAGGTGAATGGATATTTAAAATATATTTAACTTTTATATATATAGTTACTCTGGTTAAAATTTTTGATTATATAATTTTATGTAAACATTTAAAAATCCCTTTTTCTTTTTCTTTCCTGGATTTTATTTAAATGGTTTTTGAATGATCATGAGAGAGACCCAGTGACTTGCCACCATTTCTGAAATGCTCAATTAAGTCTTGGAGTTTTGTCTGAAAGGTCACTACAATCATGAAAGGTACAACAAAATTCTTCTGAGTAGGGTTCTGATGTCACTTGTGTTGACTGTAATCTGTTACATTTGTAATTATAGCCTATGTCACTGCTCTTTAAAAATTCTCTTCTAGAAAGTCCACGGCACATTGAAGTGCAAGTGATGGGAGATGCATACGGAAATGTGGTTCACCTGTTTGAAAGGGACTGTTCTGTGCAGCGAAGGCATCAGAAGGTGATAGAAATTGCCCCAGCACCCCTTCTTGACCCAGCTGTTAGAGAGACACTCACCACAGATGCTGTCAAACTGTGTAAATCTATTGGCTATGAGAATGCTGGCACGGTCGAGTTCCTGCTGGATCCCCATGGCAAACATTACTTCATCGAAGTCAATGCCAGGCTGCAGGTTGAACACACAATAACTGAAGAGATAACAGGGTATGTTGTTTATGAATCCCAGTGAGGAGAGTACACCTTATAGATGTGACTGTGAGGTGCAAAAGAGTTTTTGGGGTCAGAAACTCAAAAATTAGCCCAATTTTTGGCTTGATGATTTTGTTGGTACATATATCTTTTTTTGGTTGCAATTTTTTTGGCTGGCATTTTTTGAATGGCTATTTTAACTGAAAATACAGCAGTTTAGTTTTGACCAAACTATTTTTTGATTTTATACAGTTTTGATGCATAGATCATTTTTT
>JANSTQ010171028.1:0-10113 GCA_026167885.1 Bergia puertoricense
GAAAACAAAAGAAATAATGTAATCCTCCGCACTGGCTCCGCATTTTATTCATGAGCTAAGGACACAAAAGAGATAATTTATTCCTCCGCACGTTAATGAGAATCCTGCGCTAAAAAAGGGGTAATTCGGCCCCTACTATACTACTGTGGTACACAAAAAGAGCAAAACCAACCGAACCGCCAGCCAAAAACGCCCGAGCCTGTATTAGGGTGTAAGATTTCTTTGATTAACCTTAAAGGTTTGTAAATCCTAAACCCTCCACTTTATTTCCTCTATTAGTATTGTAAACGTAAGTGAAATGGTGGAAAATAAATAACCGTTGAACCGTTAACCCCAATAAAACATGCTATTAGGTAGGTAAATCTTCCCATTTCAAAGTAAATGAAATGAAACAAATGTTCTTCTATCGTTTCGTTCAAGGTCGCTTCATGGCAACAAAATCAAGCAGTTACCTTTGACAGTATTTAACACTTTGAGCAGATTAAAATATCTGTAAGTTGACCAATTAGTGAGCTTCTATTGATTATTGTATATCATATATCATATCATATTATGTCATATCATATATCAAATCATATCATATCATATCATATCATATATCATGTCATATCGTACCGTATCATATCATACCATAACATCATAAACAGCTGGACTTCTTTCATGGAGCATTTATATTTGTTCTTTCTTTCAAGATGCTGACATTGACATGCTATACACACTCAGAAAATGCACTTGCTGCACTCAATTAATTCTGGGTGAAATCAACATGCACGGGTGCACCATGAATCAATAGTGTTCTTGCTTACCCAATAGCAAATAAAAGAAAGACATTTTGGAGAACAAAATCTGGGCTTCTTCGGACTCTGACATTCACAAAACAATCTGTAAAATATGCCAAGGCATAAAGTAGAAAATGATGTTTGAGAATCATGTATGTCTTTTTTCTAAGTTGTTTTAGTGTCTGAATTTGATAATTGCGAAATTCACACAATTCAATTGCCTACTTCTATGTGAATTATATTAATAAAGTGATTAATTAGTTGACTTGATTAAAAGTTATAAATTCAGAAAGCCGCAATGCTTATTTCAGTTGGATTCTTTCAGATATAATTACTCACTCTAAGTTATTTTGATACATTTTTAAGACAAATCTAAGTGCAACTCCTTTCCTGAAAACCTGTATCTAGCGGACAACACTATGGTATCTGCTGAACTGGATAAGGCAGATACTTTTGCAGAGTACTTTCAATCAGTTTTTACAGACCATTTTTTGCGCCATGTAAAGGTATCCAGACAAGTCGCGGGTTCAGGATTCCACACCGTGGATTCCGTATCCCAATGGCTGGATTCCGGATTCCATGGGCTAGATTCCGGATTCCAGAGCCCCGGATTCGGATTCCAAAGGCAAAAAAAAAAAAGTTGGATTCCCGATTCCACAGGCTGGATTCCGGATTCCAGGTGCTGGATTTCAGTTTCCATAGCCCCGAATTCCGGATTCCAAAGCCGAAAAATGCTGGATTCCGTATTCCGGATTCCTTTACATGGGGCAACCACATGCTGTGCTACACTGTTGTCTGATTGTTACACTGGATATCACGCAGAACTGTCTGAAATAGTTTTATCCCCTGCCCCCCCCCCTTTCCCTGGGCCATTAGAAATAAAAACGTGAAACGTATTTGAACATATTGGATTGGTGAACTGGACAAATTCCAGACATGTTCGTAAATAAAGCCTTTTTGAAATATTATTGTTCTGCATCATTTGATTATACCATCTAGTACGTGTTCTCACGACCACTTGAAAAAAAGCACATTTGGCCAAAAAGGAAAGAATCATAAATCACAGAGACAACAGTTCGTTAATAGATTTTGCTACCTGTATTATTATTTGATATCTTATTTGGCATGCAAAATTAAACTACCGGCAACTCTTTGAATTTCGACCGTGCACGACTTTCTTAGTGACCTCTTACAACTAAATGGCAGAAACCGTGTTTCTGAATTGTATTATTTAACTTTCATTGGAAACCTTTCGAATTGAAACTAAAAGTGTAACTTTCGAAGCGAATTATTCACAGTCAACATAAGCCTACCTTATCATCGACAAGCCTCGAAGTATAGTCTTGTAGACAATCGCCAGTTAATGTTTCCATTTTCAAGAGAAATACAATGCTAACTGATTCTTGTGGCGAGTTTCTGTTCATGTCAGTCTGAACTGACGGGACGAAACTGGTTTCGCCTCGCGCGGTATTTTTTATAAAAAACACTTTTCTTTTTACAAATTCTGATTTAAGTTCGCAACAATTGTTCGTTTGGGTCATAAAATTAATGATCTCATTTATGGTTCAATGGTCTAAGGAATGATATTCTTCCCCTGGATGACAGATAGCCCCCAAAACTCACAGTCTTTGTGTTCGTTTTACTGATGATCCCTCAGCCGAGTGCAGAATATCGTTCGATAGACCAGACGCCAAAAGGTGTTCGTTTATTAATTATCATGTCATATTATTATTATCACATCCCATGAAATCACGTCACGTCACGTAGTATCAGATCATGTCACGTCTTATCATGTAATGGCATGCTATTTCATGTCATGTTACACCATGCCATGCCATTTTATATTATACCACATCATGTCATGACGTATCACTTCATTTCATTATTATACCAATGTATTCCTATTAACACTACAACTATAATTCAACTGCAGGACGTTGGACAACTTTATATATTGCTGCTTTGCTAAAAAGTCCATCTCAGAAACCCTGACCTGCAAATCATCGACGGGAAATGCGTTCTCTTCTTGTGATGACTTAATGAAGAACAAGATCCTTCGAGTGTTCCTCTGGATTCTGGGATTGTTTGCATTTCTTGGGAATATCGTAGTCTTGATCTGGCGGGTCACATTTAAGGAGAAAAACAAGGTGCAGTCTTTCCTTCTGTGCAACTTGGCAGCGGCTGACTTGTTAATGGGGGTGTATATGCTGATTATTGCCATCCAGGATATCAGGTGGGAGGGGGAATACTTCAAGCACGACATTGAGTGGAGATCAGGAATCGGTTGCCAGATTACAGGTGCTCTTTCAATGCTCTCAAGCGAAGTTTCTGTTTTAGTGTTGACTATCATAACTCTCGACAGATTCATCTGCATTGCGTTTGTTTTCAAAATCCAACGTCTGTCCCTCAAGAAAATCTACGTTCTCTGTGCACTAGTCTGGATCTTTGGAATAATCTTATCAGTTGTTCCAATAACCGGAATTCAATACTTTCGTGATTCCAACCTCGACATCGGTTTCTACGGTCGATCAGCCGTCTGTCTCCCGCTCCAATTGTCAGAAGACAAACCAGCCGGATTTGAGTACTCCATCGCTATATTCATTATCCTTAATTTTATTTCCTTCATGTTTATTTTTTTTGCTTATGTCTTTATGTTTATAAAAGTGAAATCGTCGGCCAAAGCCTCCCGAAGTAAAAATATGAGAAAAGAAGAATCTATGGCAAAAAGGCTTGTGTTCATCATTATGACCGATTTCTGCTGCTGGATGCCCGTTATTATCATTGGTATTTTATCGTTGACGGGGAATTTCTACGACCCTGAGAAACAAGTCTACGTGTGGATTGCAGTATTTGTCCTTCCACTCAATTCCTCAATCAATCCAATTCTGTACACGCTCTCCACTACACAAGTCACAAAAAAGATGACAGCAAAAGTGGGCTCCATCAGGAGAAAGATACGTTCCAGAAAACCGAGAAGCAGGAGTAACTGTAAGCTGTATTTCTTTTTTTAATACAACTTCGTTTTATCTATAAACGAAACGTACTTTTAGTCCAACTTTAATATTTTAACTTTAGCTTTCCTTTTCTTTTTTACTCAATTCGCATTTTTGCCTTTTCGATAGTTTATTCCTTTACCATTCAAATTTTTAGCAAACAAAAATGTTGTAATTTTATGAGGATGTAAATTTTTAATCCAACATATAATTTTTATCTGAAAAGCCCTTCCTGGAGATATAATAAAATTACCATTTCCGCAAACTGCGGAAAAGAACATCTAAGCCAGCTAATAACAAAAGTCTTTTAAGTTTGTTAAAATTTTTCCCTGTTGGAACAATTTATCAAAGGACATCGGGAAACTTCCTCTTTTAAAATACTTAAGTAGTTTCCAGAAACGTATCCAGTGACACAATAGTGAAATGAAGATTCATATTAACACCTTGAGAGATGACAGTTTTTCCCGCTCCAGAGAAATGAAAAAAACACGTGAAGCAGGTTAAAGGAAACTAAGCCCAATGCAGACAAAAAAGGAGACAACGTAAATTTCATTCGAAAAAAACAACTGATAAAGTATTTGTTTAATCAGAAAAATCACTTTATTACAAACCAAACCCTGTTCAACTTTAGTTCAACTTTAGTTCAACTTTGGTAAACAACATCGATTCGTAGATAAAAATGATTGCTTTCCTATTCCATTTGTGTTAATGGTGAATAACAATACTCTGTGAAGTGAACAAACAAACTCCTGACAATCGTGTATAAACAATGCTATGCTGGCACAAATCATTCGTTTGCTGGAATTCTTGAAATATATTACTGAGCAAATAAAGTCTTCTTTAATACTGTCACATATTATTAGAGATCTGAAAAAGGAGACAACGTAAATTTCATTCGAAAAAAGCAACTGATAAAGTATTTGTTTAATCCGAAAAATCACTTTATTACAAACCAAATCGTGTTCAACTTTAGTTCAACTTTGGTAAGCAGAAAGATTGACACGAACTGCCTTTAATCGAATAATTGTTGTCCATTAAAAAAGTCTTGAGGTCTTGGCTTCCTCAAGGGTTTTGGCGTCCTAAAATAACTATTTAAGGTTTAAGAACTACGAAGAAAGAGGGAAGAGTGGCAGAAAAAAATGGTTGTTTTTCAATTTCAACTGAGTGGGTTCTTTTTTGGTTTTGTCACAATAATTTTAGTAAAAAGATATTGGTTTAGGTTTAAGACATGTTCTTAAGAGGGTTTTACTTCTTTCCGAAGTTGACCCAATGTTACGGTATATATTATTATTTAAGTATCCAAACTTATCAGTAATTAAGGTTGCATAATAATTCGAATAATTGCAAAAACGACGGTCCATTCGCCTGAAAGCTGTACGTCGGACGTCAGCCTGTAATCATTTAACATTATTATCATGATTATTATGAAACCCTATGCAGCAACGTCAGACGTTAAACATTAGGAAATCCTATAAAGTAAATCTTACATGATAAACTTCAAATCATTGTTACTCGTGCATGCGAAAATGTATCGATGCGTATTTTTGTATATCAGCGACTATAAAATGATGAGAGAATCAATCAGATTGGGGCATTTGCAATATAACATGATAATTTATACTAATTTATATTATAACAACATTTCAGTATAAGAGTATTAAATTAAGGAGCAGCTAAAGAAACTCGGGGCTCTTCAATACAGTGTTGATTCAATGTTCTTAAAATATCATTGAAACGCTACGTCACAACTAGCAAACCTTGACATTTGAGTAAGTTATAAAATATTTTATGAATTAATTTTTCAAATAGTCCGGCAAACTTCGTGGAACGTAAATATTTATATAAATTTATTTATTATTTACGTTGTTTATCAACAGACTCACATTCGAACAGTACGCGGCTGCAGTTTCTAGAGGAGCAACTGCCAGCAGCAGCTGAAACATTTCAACAAGGACAAGCATTTATGAATCTAGAATGTAGTTGGAGAATCTCAGGACGAAAAGCAGAAGAGCCACAACTTAAAGATGAGTTGCTCATGGCTCCAATAGCAAAAGAAGTAAGTTAGGAAAGAGGATTATTCCCTTTCAAGATTATGTTTTCGTATCGCTTAATAAATTTCAACAAAGGTAAAAAAGAAAGGTGATGACAAAAGGTAAAATCAGAAGTTTAACACATGAAAAATGCTGTATGCTTCTTGGTTAAGTGCAGTGGAGCTATTTAGTAATTCAATGCAAGCAGCGTAATTTAGTGCCTTTTCAAAACACAAAGTTGTAAGCGTAATTTGCTGAGAAACAAGAAAAATCTGATCAACTAATCATGCAAACAGATGGCGTGGAAGCAGGCTGCTGCTTCCAAGTGCACACAGTTTTGTTCTTGCTTACAGTTTTCTGAAGATTTTTTGAGCTGGTTGAATGGTATCAAAGAGCAAAATAAACCACGAGGTACCAAGAATTTCCAGGTAGGAGTTAACTCTGACATGAACGCAAATTATTTGGTCAAAAATAGTTTGGGTTTAATATAGCGCCTGTCTTGTGAATTTAAAGAATTAAACACTAAAAGTAATCTAATCCGACGTGCACAGCGAAGTAAAATCAAGAAAAGTACTTTCTGAACATTTTTCATCCGAATGGAAAATTGCCATCTACAAAAATGGTCCGAGAAACATGTTCAATAACTATAGAATTATTTTAGTTTAAAGCACTTCTCATTGGCCGACACCAACCGTCTCTGAACACACAAATCTCCACCTTCCATTTGACTCTATATCCCAAAGAAATCACTTAAGTTAACCTAATTCGTCTTCTCACCTTCAGCTGTATATAGTTTTAGCTAATTGCGCCCTGCAGTTCACAACATGAAGATGGTCAAATAGAACGAAAAAGTTTGTTGTTTTCAAAATCATTTTAAACTCTATCTATATTTTTACCTTATATTTATAAGAATTTTGACAACTTGGCGAAGATGAATCATAAGAGCAGATTATAATTAGGTAAAGTTGTAGTATTAATTCACTCTTCTTGTATTAATTCTTAGCATTTCTTAGCATTGTAAACGTCCCTCATGGAAATCATCTTTAGTTTATATCAGGGCTAGCGTGTTTAAAAGTATTCAAACCTGTCTTTTTATAGATATCAGAACGCACTGCTATTTTTCAAAAGATGTCATCACTCTTAGCGAGCCGTCCTGTATCATGCATCAAGATTTGATGCTGCACATCTGGATGCTTCACAAGTTCTTTGATCTGGTGGTCCACCTTTACTATAGTTAGGGAATAGTAAAGTTGTTTTACTATATATAGTTTAGTAAGTTTACTACTAAAAAGTGCCCAGTGTCACCTCAACTAACATGAACTCAGATTGCGCTTTCCTGAGGGCACACTGCGTAATTTTCAAGTGCTTCAAAAACACAATGGCAAAAAATTTATTTTGCAGTTTAACTTGAAAGGGAGCGATTATACTGCAACGTATTTATGCATTGTTGTTTTCCTCAGGAGGACAAGCGAAAAAGTGATGGAGATGTTCAAGAAACACATCTGTAAACTATAAGCTTCTCTCAATTATTGTAATTCAAGATAATAGCAGAGGACTGAAGTAAAAGAGAAGGCCGATTGCTAAGGAATAAAAAAGGTTCCATTTCGCCTCTGTTTCTGATGCTAGAGGGAACTTCGATCTTTGACATAAGAAATGTTGGTGTGGTTGATAACGTCATCAATTTCCAATAATTGAAAGTAACATTTTGGGCTTTAAAGCTTAACGAGTTCGCCACAAAGAACACAGAGTATACTCTGCAACTGTTCGTTAAAAAGAAAGAACGTAAAAACTATGAAACAATTCAAATCAGTTCAACAATTAGTAAATATTGCAGTATGATGATAATAATAATAACTGTTCTTGAAAACACATTATAGCATAAAAGTCTCAATGCTTTTTACGATAAGAATTTATTAACAATTTAATTGATGACATCATTTTATATTTTCTCCATAGTATTTAATCATATAAGAAATTCACTTCACACTTCCGCCAGTTAGCAAGGCACTGTCAGAAACTTTGAGAAAACCATTTTGTTCTTTATAAAACAATAATTCAGATATTATTCTGTCTTAGTAAGGTTCTGTGAGATTTTGTATTTTATATTGCAATGATTCATACCTCTTATTAACCGAGTGCGAGGTCCGTACCGTAAGTTACGGGCCCGAGTTTTATTCCATTCTTATGGCCCAAGCGCGAAGCGCGAGGGCCATTAGGAAAAAAACGAAGTTAATAAGATACTTATTATATGGCTCCCTTGTTTTTTGTGTACGGGAGAACGACTTTGACGTATTTGTTCTTGTTGGCTTGTGTACCTTAAAAAGCGCGCGAAAATTCCCGCGTTTTAGTGTAACACGTCGTGTACACGTCGCGATGTTAGTTGCCGGTTCAGTTCGAGTGGAATGGCTGTTTTATTTTGTTTCGTCGTATTCAATTTGTTTTATCAGCAGTCGTTTGACTCTTTTCGGCTGATGGGGATGCTCATACGTTTAAAATCTCAAGGTGGACTTATACAGGTAATTGGAATGAAAGGCCAAAAAATTAGGAATTCGTTGTCGATCGTTCTGTTCACCAAAGCTGAATTAAAGTTGAGCGTGATTTGGACTGTAATAAAGTGGTTTTTCTTCGGATTAAACAAAGGCTTTTTCAGTTAATTTCCTGTTTTATCATTTCTTTAGATCTCGAGTAATTTGTGACAGTAAAGAAGATTTTGTTTGCTCAGTAATCTTTTCGAACGTTCCAACAAACGAGTGATTTGTGCCAGCAGAGCATCAACTGCACGCGATTGTCAAGAGCCGAGAAGAGGTTTCTGTCTCGAGTTTATTTACTCAGCACTTCTTTGGAAAAATAGAGACAAGCTTGCCAGGTATCTTACTGTTTATGTCAATTTTTTAGCCTGTTTTTCTTTGCAGAAACTGACAAATGTCAACTAGTCATTCCGTGTTTTCATCAAAAATGAAAATGAATCGAGAGTCGTCCTCCAATTCGGCGACTCCTTCTCAGTGTTTACTTCTGGAAAAAATTTAATTTCGAAATTAAGTAAGTTTTCTTCACCGTCACTGTAGTCGTCATAATGATGGACTTGAACACTGTGTAGTTGAATAATATTCTCGGTCATTTTGTATAATTTTGTCGCAAAGCAAAACGAAACACACAGCTTTCCGAGAGGTCCATAACTAGGTCCGTACGTAAGTTATGGACCTCGAATTAGCCAATCACAGCGCGCGAAATTACCCAGCCATATAATAAAGTTAGTTTATTGCCTTAACTGTCGCATGGACAAATAAATAGTTCGTTTACGCAAAACGAAGTCAGATTTAACAATTTGATCTTGGAAGTTTTCGTATTGTTAATAAGGCCGCTTTTTAAAATTAGAAAAATAATCAGTGTTTAAACTTCTAATTTGTGTTAAAATAAATACACGGACGGAGTTTCAAACTTTTTCCAAAGTTGTGTTACTGATGTTGTGGGTCTATTGATAAGATCGTAAAAGTAGCGTCTTGGTATCTCAACCTAGGAGTTTATTGAGCTTTAAATATAATACAGTAAATTCAGGATGTGGAGACAGGTAATTTTTTACCAAGCACAAAATGTTTGCAGATCTACGAATCGTGTGTTAAAATTGTCCTCAGACACGCAGTCGATTAATCTGTAGTGTCGGATTGATACAAGCCTAAAACGAAGAATTGTTTCTGAATGTTGTATGACAAGGAAAACAAATATACATCAGCAAATGGCCTATGCGACCTACTCGAGTGTTCTCTACTAAAACAACTGATCGAGTATTTGTTTATGGTCTATACGGCTATTTAAGAGACCGGGATTAATTATCGCCGGGGGGGGGGTCGGAAGAGTGTGACCAAAAGGATGGTGAATAGTCACCAACAAACATTTTGTAAATTGTATTGAGCATGTACATATAAGCTTCGTTAATATTGTTTTACTAGTATTGACTTGTCAATGGTTCTTTGATAAAGTTTGAAGTATAGATGTTCAATGCTGTATGTAAAGGTTGCACGATGCCAAATCATTTGGAAGATTTTAATTGGGTACTTTTTTTAAAATAGGTTATGTAATAAGGCTGTTTCTGATTAGCAATTGCCTTTCCACGCGCATAACCACCTAGTCTGTATATATATATATATATATACATATATATACACATATACATATACATATATATATATATATGTATATGTATGTATATCTTGTATACGCGGGGGCGAAACCAACACTGAACTCCAATTGTAGAAGGATCTCCAAGGATTCACAGTCTGCTCTCCAAATTTAGAAACTTGAATACACGTGCAT
>JANSTQ010171039.1:0-10112 GCA_026167885.1 Bergia puertoricense
CATTCATTCATACAAACATACATACATACATACATACACACATACATACATACATACTACATACATACATGCATACATACTACATATATACATACATTCATACATACATACACACATACATACATGCATTCATTCATTCATTCATACAAACATACACACACACATACATACATACATACACACATACATACATACACACACACATACATACATACATACATACATACGTACATACATACGTACATACGTACATACATACATACATACGTGCATACGTACATACACACATACATACATTCATACATACATACATACATACATACACACACACACACATACATACATACATACATACATACGCATTCATGCAGGCAAAACAAAGATAGATTTTCAAAACCACGATTCAGTTAATCCTCACCCAAATTTTTAAATGTGGCCCTGGTTTAACATCCATCAAAATTAAATAAAGAAATCACAACTGCAGAACATTTTTTTGTTTGGCAAGACAAAGTTTGCGTCTCGGTTGACTAAAACACCACGCCAATTTTGTCAAGCTACAAAATCAAAAGAACAACCTCTCACCTCTTCTTTGTTCAACATTGAGGGGATTAGCATTTTCGTCTGGATAGGAAACTGTCGGGAAAGGACATAACACGTTCGTTAACCTATCGATTTTTCTCTATTTCAGTTATTTCTTCAATTGATTCTTTAATGCAACTTGAGGTGTAACAAAATATTGTTGTTGTTTGTTTGTCTGTGTTGTTGCTGCTATCCTTGGAAGTGCAGAATTTAAAGTACTTTTTTCAGTTTTTGAAAAAGACGCAATCAAACCAGCAAGTTCACCATGAGATAACATTGCGTAAAATAGAACCAAATAATCCGTGAGAAATCACAGATAATGCTAGCCGTTAAAGGCAAGCCTACCTCTATGTACATTAAGAAAGGCTCCGTGACCTGTGCCGTGAGCTCGAGGATAATCCAGACCAACTTCCGATTCAGTAACAGTAACAGTAACAGTTTATTTGCCATTGATATATTACTACTGTAACCTAAATCTAAATACGAATATAAGTACGTAATGACGAGGCTGTCTGATCTGAAGCCTTGTGGCTTATTATAAAATCAGACCTCCTCCTTTCACGGGCAGTGGGAAAAGTTGGTTACGAGTATCAATGAGATACTTAAATGACACAAAATAACTCCAACCTTTGTTGATGTGTGTTTATTTCTGCTCACGAGGTCCTATTTCCCATATAAACCTTATCTGCAAACCGCGATCGGATGTTCTGTGTTTATTTTGAAGTGAATTTTCCCACACACTCGAGTCGCCATTTTCTCTTCATATTCAAATTGTAAACCTAGCCCCAGGCCGCACGAAAGAAGTCGATTGCCTATTTAATGTTTACGTCATATCAAAAATTTAACAGAAGAAGAAAAAATAACAGGGTAGGGGAATCACTAAATCATGCGTGTGCAGGGCACCATTCCATATAAGGGAAACCTGCCTGGCTTCAGTTTCGCGACGGTGACGTTTCACTTGCGCACGTGGATGATCCACTGGAAAATGTCACGTGTTGTAAATAAGCATTTCTGATTGGCCAAGGCCGGGACAACGATCATTTACATCCTACCCTGTTATTTTTTTATTCTTCGATTAAATTTTTGATTTGATGTAAACATTAAAATAGTCCGGGCAGCACGTTGGGGGAATGGACCTCTTTTACACGGGACTAGGTTTACAAATTTGAATATGAAAAGAAAATGGCGACTTGAATTCACTTCAAAGCAAATGCAGAACATCCGATTGTGGCTTGAAGATAAGGTTTATATGGGAAATAGGACCTTGTGAGCATATATCAACACATATCAACAGAGGTTTGAGTTATTTTGCATCATTTAAACATCTCATTGATACTCATAACCAACGTTTCCCACCGCCCGTGCTCCTTTCTGTGTTTTGAAAATAAATATGTGTTAGTGACAATATCAGTTGAATGAATATCAGTACTATGAATAAGCTGAAATCAGGTGTAACTTAAGATTTCTGGTAAATGAAATATAATGGCTTTGTTTGATATTGTTACTCAGTGAATTAAAAATCATTGCACCTCGGTACTGTATTCGGCCTCCATAAAACAACACGTACGACTTTGTCGGTCAAATTTTCAAGTATCCCGGCCTGTCTACTACAACACGTCACCCCGGGCTGTTGGCGAGACCAAGACGTATCCCTGTCTACTACAACACGTCCCCCCGGGCTGTTGGCGAAACCAAGACGTATCCCTGTCTACTACAACATGTCTACTACAACACGTCACCCCGGGCTGTTGGCGAGACCAAGAAGTATCCCTGTCTACTACAACACGTCACCCCGGGCTGTTGCCGAGACCAAGAAGTATCCCTGTCCACTACAACACGTCCCCCCGGGCTGTTGGCGAGACCAAGAAGTATCCCTGTCTACTACAACACGTCCCCCCGGGCTGTTGGCGAGACAAGAAGTATCCCTGTCTACTACAACACGTCACCCCGGGCTGTTGGCGAGACCAAGAAGTATCCCTGTCTACTACAACACGTCCCCCCGGGCTGTTGGCGAGACCAAGAAGTATCCCTGTCTACTACAACACGTCACCCCGGGCTGTTGGCGAGACAAGAAGTATCCCTGTCTACTACAACACGTCACCCCGGGCTGTTGGCGAGACCAAGAAGTATCCCTGTCTACTACAACACGTCCCCCCGGGCCGTTGGCGAGACCGAGAAGTATCCCTGTCTACTACAACACGTCCCCCCGGGCTGTTGCCGAGACCAAGAAGTATCCCTGTCTACTACAACACTTCCCCCGGGCCGTTGGCGAGACCAAGAAGTATCCCTGTCTACTACAACACGTCCCCCCGGGCTGTTGGCGAGACCAAGGCCAAATCCGTGACCTAAGCCGTAGCACCTTCTGCATGGTTTTTTCGACAGCCTCTTAAGTGTATTAAGTTAATAAGTAATCAAATGATTTGATTTTGTGGGATAAATCAGCACTCGTAGATATTTCAAAGACTAATTATCGTTTACATGTGATACATACCAAAGTGATGTGTTCCAGACCAAGGTATCCGCGCTCTTTAAAGTTGTTCTAAAAGCAAAGAAGAAAGATTATAATTCGATCCTTAGAATTACCATATTTCCAATAAAAGCAGTTTTAACAGTGTATAGCTAACTATTAGTTCTACTGCTTGGCAGAAAACTGAATCTTTGTTGATCTAAGCCGGCTGGATATTCCATTCCAACAACTTTTATGCCGCGACTTCAATTTGACAATTTCTTCCTTATCTCACAACGTCCCGGCCAACAAACTTTACGTAATGCCTGGACAGATGGTTGGGCAACGGCAGAAAACCGACGAAATGTTTAATTGATTGAATGATTGGTCAACTGATTGATTGATTGATTGACTGATTGGTTAATCAACTGATTAACTGACTGGTTCGTTGGTTGAGTGATCGATCGTTCGATCGATTGACTAGTTGGTTGATTGATTGGTCGATGGAACGATTGATTATGATCTGAGTTGTTTTACTGTTTGTTTTTTACCTTATAAGGATAATAAGCTACTAAAAGTTTAACAACGTTGCAAGGTGAAACGATGTTTAAATCTGTTCTTGAAAACATTGAAGAACAGTAGACAGACTATTCAATAACACTACCTAACTGCAAATGCAACTTTCTTACGACAAGCGACCCCCTAATGTGACAATAGGATTGAGTCACGGGTCACGTGACCGAAGTGGGCGGGAAGTCAGGTCCGCCATCCTGTTGAGAGCAGTCAGTTTTGTTGAGTGTTTCGTTCATCCCCAGCTTTTGAACATGGTGTCAGAAAGAACCCAGAGTTAACAGAGCATAAGGGGAGGATTTTACTAACATGGCGGAAGGAGAACAAGAAGTTGACAGCACTAGTTACACGGCGAGTGCTCGCGGCATATCTCATTTGAAACTGTCATGCAAACTGGATTTTGACGTGCCGAATCTGGCCACGACATGGAGGAGATGGCGCGAGGAAATTGAGCTGTACTCGGCTTTAGTATCAGCGGACAGGAGCGGGGAAACCAAGGTAAAACTATTCCTGTATGTTATCGGGGATAGAGCGGGACGCGAAATTTATGATACATTTGATTTTGATGGCGAGTCCTCGCAACGGACTTTGACCCAAGTGCTTGATGCCTTTGAAAATTATTGTAATCCGAAGAAGAACGAAACAGTAGAACGCTACAAATTTTTTTACAAGAGCTCAAGAAGAGAATGAGCCGTTCGATCAATTTTTTACTTAGCTTAGAGTATTAGCTACATCATGCAACTTTGGACAGCTCAAAAACTCGTTGCTGAGAAACAATAATTTGTGGAGTTAGAGATTCAAAGCTTAGACAAGACTTGCTGAAAATTTCAGACTTAGATGTGGATCAGTGTCTCAGAATGTGTCGAGCCGCTGAGCTGTCGAAAGCACGAAGTAAAGCTCTTGAGGCATCGGAATTAGTCCATGCTGTTAGTGTGGGCAGGGGAGAAAACAGAACCAAGCGGTTCAGAAAATTCAATGCAAGTACTGTGGTTTGAAACGAGCGTGACAAGCGCAAGGTGCCCTGCTTTTGGCAAAAAGTGTACGTCGTGTCACAAGCTAAACCATTTTGCTACAAAATGCAAATCAAAGAAATCTCTTCATGCAGTAAAAGTAGATGGGTGGGATGATTATGATGAAGTTAAAGTTGTTAACACCACCGGGGTCACTAAATCTAGCACGGGTCATTTCCAAGGTCCTCAATTTCCCAAGAAAATTAGCAACTCTTAATGTTGGCAGGAGCCAGTTAAATTTCATCTTGACAGTGGAGCCACGTGTAACGTAATTTCAAAGGTGACACTTGAACGGTGTTTAGGACCAGTGAAGTCGGAGAAACCGTCTAAAGTTTTGACCATTTACAACAGTAAGAACGGGAAAAGCTATGAGTCAGACTTTGTTGTCCTAGACTATGATGCTGTACCATTGTTAGGCAGTGAGACAGTTCAAGAAATGGATCTTGTAAAAGTCCGATTTGAAAACATTCTCTCCATGGATGTTAAGGGCCACCCGAAATTGCTGACCAAAGATAAATTGAGGCAGGAATATCCTGATGTTTTTTTAGGGTACTGGAAAATTTGAGGACCCCTATCATCTAGAACTTGAAGACAATGCAGTACCAGTCGTGCATCCACCCAGTTGACCCTCAAGGAAGTTGCCTGGCATTGGGATACAGCCCAGGAGCAGGCCTTCAAACAAGTGAAGAAGCTCGTCACCAAAGCACCAGTGTTAAGTTATTATGAGCCGACTGAAGAGCTGACTTTGCAGTGTGACTCTTCTGACAAGGGCCTGGGTGCAGTCCTAACCCGGAATGGTCAGCCTGTTGCGCTTGCCAGTCGAGCATTGTCGGATGCTGAAACTCGCTATTCTCAAATAGAGAAAGAGTTGCTTGCGGTTGTATTCGGCTTAGAAAGATTCCACCATTACACGTATGCTCGGCCTGTTACCGTTCAGTCAGGTCATAAGCCCCTTGAAGTTATAACAAAGAAACCACTGCACTCAGCTCCAAAACGACTCCAACGTATGCTCTTGCGAGTTCAGGCATACGATGTAGATATTACGTATCGTTGTGGAGAGAAAATGCAGCTAGCAGACACACTGAGTAGAGCGTATTTACCAAAGAGTGATCACTCAGCGGAAGATCAAGATGGCTGAATACATTCCCCTTGCTGCGGCACGCTTAGACGACACTAGAACACACAGTGAGGCCGACGAGAGCTTTCGCGTCTTGACCAGCGTCATTCAGAAAGGCTGGCCTGAATCAAGAAATGACGTGCCCCCAGAAGCACGGCTATACTTTAGTGTTCGTGATTAACTCTCGATTCAGGATTCCTCGATTTTCCGAGGACAGCGAGTGTTAGTACCCAAACTACTGCGAAAAGATATGGTCGAGCGAATTCACTCATCCCACATCGGAACGGAAGGGTGCCTGCGTTGCGCGAGAGAGTGTGTATATTGGCCAGGAATTAGTACAGAGATAAAAGATAAAGGTTTCCTGTTGTGACATGTGCTGGACGTGTGATAACAGACAGCCAAAGAAGACGCTATGTCCACATGAGTTACCGGATCGCCAGTGGATCTCTTTGAATTCAATGGTCGGAACTATCTAATTACTGTCGACTATTTTTCTGGCTTCTGGGAGGTAGGCCCACTAGAGAGCGCAAAGGCAAATCACGTTATTAGAAAGTTGAAGATGCAGCTTGCGCGCTATGGAATTCCAGATGTTTGTCATTTGTGGACAATGGTCCACAGTTTCAGTCAGCGGAGTACCAGAGATTTAGCAAAGAATGGAATTTACACTAACTACATCCTCGCCAACCTACCTAAGGAGCAATGGTAAGGTTGAAAATACAGTCCAAACAGCTAAGCGTATCATGAGAAAAGCCAAGAAAGACGGGTCAGATGTCTATCTGGCCATCCTAGACAAAAGGAACACTCCGTCGCAGGGTCTCGATACAAGTCCTTCTCAAAGACTTATGAGCAGAAGGACAAAGAAATAGGGTTGATCTGCGAAAGACACCCGAAAGCTACAATCCAGGTGAATCACAAGACCTTCAAGGAGAAGCACCAGAGCAGTGGTTATAGACCTCGCGACCCTCAGTTGGCTCGGATGTTCGCGAGGCAGCTCAGCCAACCAGTAGGGAGCATTCCCAGTGTTCACAACAGGAGGAGCAAGCATGTTCCACACCTAGTAGTACCGAGTTTCATGAGCCCAGTACAGTGGCCCCAGAGGCGCAGCCACATCAAACTCGGTCGGGCAGAATAGTAAATCGCCCAAGTTATTTGAAAGATTATGTCTGAGCTTTAACTGTTGAGTTATATTATTACTGAGTGATGCTATCGAAAGACGTTGTTGTTTGTACTTTAGTTTGCCAAGCCACACGCCGCTTGTTTGTCAACTTAAAGGCGGAAAGATGTGACAACAGGATTGAGTCAGGGGTCACGTGGCCGAACTGGGCGGGAAGTCAAGTCCGCCACCTTGTTGAGAGCAGTCAGTTTTGTTGAGTGTTTCGTTCATCCCCAGCTTTTGAACACCTAACACTGTTCCAGGTCCAACCTGTAGGTCTTAAATAACCTAAAATTCTCCCCAGGTAAAGTTTTCTTTATACAAGAAAGCCTTTTGTAATCTTCATTTGTTTCAAATTACAAAAATTTTAGAATAACGTCAACACAAATGTGACGAACACTTTCGACTTTGGCCCGATAATTTGTCAATATTACAAAGATCGTTTGACCAACATTTTGAACACAAAACAACACACCTCCAACTCAACAGGCTTGACCAACATGACATTTTCAATCCGAATACCAAACTTGCCGTCCTCATAATAACCAGGTTCTGTTGGTGACAAGAAGAACATAACTTTATTAAAGTTGACAATAACAACAGATTATCAGAGTGTAGTAAAACTATAATAGTAAATTATAAGACATATCAAGAAATAGCCATTGTTAGGGTTGCGATCGCCGAATTCAATGGACAATCATGGTCAGTTGACACGCTATTGTCTTGAGGGACGCCAATTGTTGTTTTCGAAGACAAATCGGAGAAACCGAAGTGTCAATCGTGTTGATCAAAATCTACTTTGATAGCCCTACTGAGTAAATATTTGCTCCTATCATATCAAGGCGCCACCCCACTCCCCAGACAAAAGCTTCACCGAAATAGATTGTTGACACCAGGTAGTTTAATAAAAGAGTCATAAGCGCAATCTTTTCTTTTAGAAAACTGAGAATCGGTAATCTGACTGTGATTTATAGTTCAAAACAAACTGAAAATTTACCGCACGGCCGGGAGCTGCGTCTTCTCTCTTTAATACTATTTACATTCTCATTTTGGTTTATACATGTCATAAGCGGCCGTGAGTAACGTGAAAGGACAGCAAATGTGGGTCAACATTTCCAACAGTCGGTGCGCTACAAATCCTAAACAAATCGCTAAACTTTCTTTTTGATAATCAACACAAAAACATGGGTAGTAGTAGTAGCTTTAAAAAAAAGTAATTGTCTTCACAATAACCGTATAATAACAATATTAATAGTGAAATTTACTAATAATAATAATAGTAGTAAAGGTATTTGTTTTATTATAAGTGATAGTAGCAGTAGTAATAGGATAATAACAACTGTAACAACAATAAAACCAAATGCTACTAGTACCATTGGTAACGAACATGCCGGCCTGAATAGGCTCCTCACCAGGCCGACACCTCCAACTTATACCATGGGGTCCTGTGGAGAGTGAAGGCAATGGTATCATGATCATATAATATGACTCACTGATCTCGTTTTTAACTTGCTTAGGTAATACAATACTCAACAGCCCCTCGGTGAAAATACGGCCACTGACATCTCTTTCACGTGTTTCTCTTTCAATTCGCTAACATAAATACAATAAGCCTATTTTATACCAACTGTTTATTTGCTACAAACAATTCTGGCTACCTGTGTCGTTTAACTCCTTATGTATGAGTCAAATCTAAAAGTGCCCATCCCCCGGGCAACCCCCGGAGTTAAGTCCCAGATAGTCAGGAATTTGACACTTGTTCAGGTTGTGATATCCGGAGCTTTTGACACCGGAATTAAACTTCGTAGCAGTTTCTATATCCTAATAATATGCATCATTATCAATCGAAAATGTGCTACAATGCGTTGTTTTGATTTTTATTTTGTAGCCGCGCGAGTTCAGTGTAGTGTTGTATGAGTTTAATAAAAATAAAAAAATAGAGTACAAAAAGCAGTTTTGTCAATTTGCCATACAGCTGAAGCTGCAGTTTGAATTATATTACACGAATTTATTAATTATGTTCGACTGTCACACACAATTGTAACGTGTTTTTCCATATAACTGAAGTTCCCTTTCTGCAGTAGCGGAACCAAGAAAACTGACTCGGGCCGGATACTAAACGCAATGCTTCCCAGGAAACTTTTCAGATTTTAACGCTGAACAAAAATCCTGTTTTCCATGCTTTTTTATGAAGTCCTACTATAAAAAACCCCCCAAAAGACAGTAAAGATTTCAATATTAAACAATTCGGACAGTTTTCCGGAAACCGGTCTAGATCTTGGCGCTTCAGGGGGCCGGGCATTTGACACCTAAGGAATCGCTTTAGAGCGGGTATTTGAGCAAAGAAAGGACTTTCATGGAGGGGAATTTGACCAAAAAATTTCAAAAATGTCAAATGCTAGGACGCGGGGATGGACACTTTTGGAATTGATTTATACATTATGGTTTCTCCAGGTAGCCAACACCTATTTCTATTTCAATTATTTTTCTTTAATATTTTGTTTTCTTTGATACAACTTGAGGTGTAACAAAAGATGGTTGTTGTTGTTGTTGTTGTTGTTGGTATTTTTGTTGCCGCTGCCCTAGGAAATTCAAAGTTTTTAATAAGAACTTTTGTCATTTTTTCAAAAATCACAATCAAACCAGCAGGATCACCATAAAATATCGTTGATTCAAAATAGAACCAAATAATCCGGGAGAAATTCCACAGATACTGCCAGCCGTTCAAGGTTAGCTTACCTTCGTGCACATTTAGGAAGGCACCAACTCCATGACCTGTGCCGTGCAGATAATCCAGACCAACTTCCCATAATGGTAACCGCGCCAGTGTGTCCAGCCGGTGGCCTGGAACGGGCCAAACAATAAAGCTTTTAAAGTTCTGCTATTTATTTCCTCAAATAGACGCAAGGTGACTTCTCGGAAGTACTTCGAAATGGCAAACTATTAAAAACCAGGGATTTAAACACACAAAAAACTTTTTATCTTGCTTTTCTTCGTCGACTGTAGTGTGTCATTCGCATTATTTTTTGGTCAAAAAAGTCACAGGTTGCCTAATTCTGCTGTAAAATTGGATTTTGAAGCGCCATCTTGAAATATAACAATAATAATAATAATAATCTGGCTTGCTAATCGCCCTTTCTTGCAGTCAGAGACTGAATTGCGAGGACGCAGCTCGACGAGGTCGGACCGAAAGCATGTAAAGGCGCACTCATCACACACATACATAGGAACAGACAC